>MU223299.1:1466175-1480291 GCA_018584345.1 Thuja plicata | reverse complement strand
GTAGGGATTGCAGAGGCGCTTCCCACTTTGTCCAGCATAAATGATGCTAGTATATCCAGAATTGTGGAAGAAGAAAAGGTTATTATTGATGGCAATATTGGACCTCACCTTCCTAAATGGTCTAATGGTGATCTAATCATTGATTATATTTTGTGGATGATGTGGACGTATCCAATAATATATAGATTTGCTGATGAAGAAAAGCTATATGAAATGTTGTGTTTGTAGTATATGCTCAAAGCTCATTTGTTGATAAGGCTTTAGAAGTTTTCAAACATGAAATCCGCAGGTGTAAAGCCACATTCTACAAATGTTTTCAAGCAATGCAAAACCACTGATGTAAAGACAAATTCAGTAACGTTGCCAGCATCCTCCCAGCCTGTGCTCAAACTAGAATTCTTTAGTAACTTTCAAGCAGATTGTAGCTGGTTGGTGTAAAGCCAAATTCAACATCTTTGCCAGCGTAGGGAAAATGACCATGGTGTATATGGAAATAGAGACAAAGAATTTGAATTAAAAAATGTGGAGCAGCCTCCCCGCCAACGCAAAACACTGGAGCGCAGACAGGTAAGACACTCGAGCTGTTTGATAGGACGCTTCAAAGAGATGTCATCTCATGAACATAGATGATTGCAGGATATGTTCAAGATAGATTGGTTGAGAAGGCATTCAACCTTCAAGTAATGCAATTGGCAGATGTATAGCCAAGTTCCACGACCTTCGCCAGCAGCCTCCCTTCCTGTTGCCAGCACCTCCCTGCCTATACATAAAATCAAAGCACAAAGAAGACACGTGAATTGTTTTCCAACATGCCTCAAAGATATGCCATCTCATGAAGTATGATGATTGTGCAGTGCTATTTGGGGAATTAGAAACCTTCAAAAATGCAAGTGAAAGCCAAGGCAATGTCTTGCATAGGAGCGAGGAGATTACTAGTTTAAGACTTTGAGCGGCTGATGCTTTATTTGAAAAGAATGTTGCGCATTTGGAAGGAGACTTTGGGCACACAGTGAAATAGATTAGTCCCACATGCTTGAAGTGGTGAACTTTGTGTATTACTTATACTACTATAATGTATATGTAATTTGAAATCAAAGCCAAGAGGCTCTTGGCGGGCTCATGGCTAGAGGATTATTGTGTGCGGCGGGCCCCATATTTTGTGCGAAAATGCACAAGAAGGCTTTAAAATTGAAAAACTTTAATCCCACATTGCCGGAGCTATGGAACTAGGATATGTTTATAACCAAAATTGAAAACATTGTAATTTGAAGATGAAAAGAGGAAGCTCTCTCCACACATAGACAAATGGTGCCTCGAGAAGCGTGCCCAAATGAAATGACACCCAAATTTTTCAGACGAGATGGAGGACACATTGCAAAGACATGGCGCCCAGTCGCACACCCACGGAGGAGAAAGGAGATCACAAAATTGGCTCGCGACTGCACAACCAAGCTCATCACAAAGTCACACTGGCTCAAGGAGGTGCTTGAAATGGTGTGTGAGCTTGCGACTGAGTGAGTCATGCAGTCACATAGCTTCTAGTCGCTCTGTTGCATAGCCAAAAATTTCTCATTACGCACCCGCAGATGAAAATTAAAGTGTTGAAAAATTCATGCGAGTGGGTGACTCAGCTCGTCGCGCACTCGCGCAAGGTTTGCAATGTGATAAAAAAGTGTTGCAACTGAGCGGTAATGGCCTAGTCGCGCACTCACAAAGGCAAAATTGGAGCCATTAAAGAGTGCATAAATAAATTTTAAGAGAAAATCAATAAGCGCCACTTGTCAATTTCTGGTGCAATGTGAGAAAATAGGATTAAAATGTGGAGAGTTTTAAATTTTATTTCAATTCAATAGTTTGACTATTGAAAGTATTCAAATATTTCAAAATGTTCTGAAAATGGCACGGGAAGGCAAAGTTTATTTGATGATCCAGGGGGGAAATTTAATCAGAAGTATCAGCTATTATATACCATTGGAAAGGTATTAAAGAGAGGAATCTAATTTTGCATAATATTTGAGGGCATATCAGATCAGATTTTGGCAGTAACAGAATGTAGTAGTTGCAAATATTTTTTGGGAGAAGAAGGATAGGTGTCGATGACTAAATTTGTTTTTCCTTTTCTCCTATATCTCAGTTTCTTCTGAATTGTAATTGGTTGTTGAAATTTATGGTGCTGGGCCGCTTCCAGGCTTTGGAGTCTTAATTTTTGTGTTCATGGTCTTGCAATGTACAGTTTCAGATGATTTTAAATGAAAAACAAAGGAAATCCCTTTTTAGAACTTGTCTAATGTCTTTGTATGTTTGTTTTGATTCTTGTATATTAACTTGTAAGGCATGTTAATATACCAGTTACAAGGTATTTGTGGGTTTGAATCTGAGTTTCTCTCAAGGAGAGTAAGTCTTGTTTTCAAATTCTATGAATTCTAAGTTTGTATATGAATATGATGTCCAGGAATTGAAATGAGAAGAATGGCTTGAAAGGCATTTCATTCAGGTTTTTGAGTTTGGAGTTAGAAGTTTTCTGGGAGTGCACATTTGTTTGACTCTATTGCCCAATAGATAAGGCACTAGTCTCTGGTGTATCTTGTAGTTTCTTCATCAATCAATTATTCAAATCATTTTCCCTTTTTGTTTAAAGAGCTGTGAATGATTATTATATCAAGTGTGATGGGTAGGAATCCATCTCATGATTCACTGAAAGAAGTGAATCCAATAGGTACACCCACCTGAGCCTTTAAGCTCGAAGTGTAGGAGGGTTTGTTTGATCCTTGTTAATTAGCCTTTTCTTTGACAAGGTCAGGGAAAAATGCTAACACCCACCATGGACCTATCCAAGAGAATGTTGTCCGAAGATAAGAAGGCAGACTCATAGAGCACATCCCCATTGTCTCCAAACCCCCAAGTGATGGCGGAGGAAACCAAAATTAAGACCCCAGAGGTTAAGGATAGGGTGACCAAGAGTCTTTGGGCCATGGCTAATGAAATTGCCCATATCCAGAAGGATGTTTAAACTCTTTAGGATTCCTCCCTGGACTTGGTATCTGAAAAGGATCTAATGGTGGTCAAGGAGGAAATTAAAAACCTGGGTGAAAGCTTCAACAAGGTTGTTGGGTTTGCGGTGAAGGTCATGCACTCGGCGGCTACCACTCTCTAGCTTCTGCAAATGGCGAAGGGGTCTACCCAGGAGGAAGAACACAAGAATGAGAAGTTGTTCCAATTCCTTGTGGAGGATTGGCTCAAGCTGTTGCTGGACAATGGGGGTAAAAACCCCAATTAACCTTCTCGTTTTTCCATGCTTTGCTTTGTTATTGATTTCTTTTGGTTGGCCATTGAGGGCCCTGTTGTGATTCTGATGAAATCTTACGTTGGGTTTAGAATTAATTCCCTTACTACTAAAATTAATTCCTACTTCTATGTTAATTACTTTGAAACTTACTTTCACAGACTGGTTACCAGCTTCAAGGTGAAGTTGGGGTCTGTTAGGGAGTGCAGACTGGTTATCAGCTCCATGGTGGAGTTGGGGCCTGTTAGTTTTATTTTCTAGTTTTTGATGTTGAAAAAGGGTATTGGGTGAGGGTGTTTTGACTCCCATGTTGTACTAGTTGTCTCCTGGTAGTCTACACTTCTCCTGTTGGCTATGTCTGTTCGGGTCAGCCCCCTTGTCGTAGCTTCTTTTTTAATCAAAAACAAAGTAACAATAATGAAAATAATGAATAATTATGCCAACATAATTAATAAGTGGGAAAAATACATTGATCCAATAACAAAAAATATATTACAAATTCCAAGCTCATGGTCTCAATGAAATAAACAATGTATTTAAAACAATATATGGTGCACAATAGCAGCAAGCATACAATGACAACAATAACATTGTCTGATGCCCAAGCTCAAATTCAAAATAGTAAGTCTATTAATGTATGATCTAATAGAAGAAACCTCATTGATCGTTACCTTTGAATCCTCCATCATTATAGAAGAGATAACTACCTACAACTATACTTCATAAGGCATTGAAAACTAGTTTCGTAAAGAGATGCAAACTATGTAAAATATTTGTAAGGGGTGGAAAGATCAAAAAAGAACTCAAAATTAAAAGACCTAAGGGCATGACCTAATGCCTCGAGGGCTCATCATAGATGGCCTTTCCTTTTTACTCACAGAGACATCATAGTTCAAGTTTAACTTTAAAAGCATTCTTTTAAAGGATGGTAGAACTTTTAAACCCAACAGTTCGTAACTACGATGGAGAACCAGTTCTTGTAAGATATTAAGGTAATCTCCATGATACAAAACCTACAATATTTACAATTTTATGAGAGGAGATACATATTACCTAATTATATGACCATGATTAAAGGGCCACACTGACATTTAGATATTCCTAAAAAATCTCAGTGGCCACACTTACATTATTAACCAATATTATAAAGTCATTAACTAGCTATTGTTTACACTAATAATTGATATCCCTTCCATGATGGCATGTCAAATAGATCACTAATAACCCAAAGTTGTACTTGACTATTGTCAACAATCCCTCCTAGAGTTGATACTTTATAGTTTATAATTCTATACGGTGCATTGTTTCTGTAAAAAGAGGGTTCAAAAGTCATGAAAATGATAATACTCAACAATTTTTGTTTGAAGCAAAAGGGAAAATCTCTTTTAAAAGTATTGGTATAATTTGGATAGTAAGGATCACCCAACTTCATAAAACAAGAATGGAAATAGCCCAACTTAAAAGTAGAAGACATACAAAGCTGTGTAGTGATCATATTGTGTTGAAGGTGGTGCCTGATGTTGCTGCAATGATTAAAGACATTAAATTTTTCATCACTACCTGATATTGTTGAAGCAGCATCGGACTCCACCTTTAGCACAATATGATCACTAGATAGGTCTGTATGTCTTCTAATTTTAAGTTGAGTGGTTTCTATTCTTTTTTGAAGAATTTGGGTGATCCTTGCTATCCGAATTATACCAATACTTTTATAAGAGATTTTCCATTTTTATTGAAAACAAATCTGTCGAGTATTATCATTTTTATGACTTTTGAACCCTCTTTTTATAAAAATAATGCACTGTGTAGAATTTTAAACTATTGAGTCAAAGAATTTCTACTGAGGGCTTTAAATGGATAGTTGTCAAGGTCTCCGGGGTTGAATCTAGTATGCTCCTGTATGATCCAAAACCTGCAAGGAAGGAAAATATGGGGTTAGAACCAAAGGACCTAAGAAATGCCTAGCACCCTATTACTGATCCTCATCTACAATTATGGATGTGCATAGTCAAGCCATACACTTCTAAAAGGAACAAGGATAAAATTTACAAAAACCCATCCAGGAGTTAGACATCATAAATCATAAATTCGGTTAAATTTTTTAAAATGTTATAAGTTTTTTTTAATTTTTTATATTAAGGTTAAATTTTTATTTTGTTTAATTTTATATAGAAAATCATAACGATGTCGTAAACAACAAAAAGTTCATGAGTTTATCAAAATATGTCCAACATATTTTCATGAAATTCTAAAAAAGTTTCACTATCTACAATAGCCATTTTTTAATCACATTTATGCATATGGTCCCAAAAAAGTAGTGCACAAACTACACAAAGAAGGCATCACACAAAAATGATTTCTGCTTTTGCAATCAAAGCAATCTCGGTGGCACTAGCAGCCTCTCGAGCCTTGCACAAATTTTCACTCATTTCCTACACAAGGTATAAACATAGATGGGGTAGATGTAAATGTTGTTTTATCGACCCACCAAAAGTATTTCCATCCACTATTTCCCTGTAATAGCAAATCTACATCAGTTCTTCCTAAAATGATTACTTGTCACTTTACTTTTAAACATAAAATATAATTCCATATCTAGACCTTTTTCCTATTTGGGCAACCCAATAATTGATGCCCATGATTACTTCTTGTGCATGACATCTTCAACACACAAGGGTCAACACCACATTGACACATAGGCACATTGACCAAAGCCATCGACGCTATATCGATAAATATTGCACTAGCATTCCAACATATCATTTAGTTTAGTTGATTATTTTGTTCATTCATACTAATTATAATTGCAATAAAAAGAAACATACAAATGTAGACAACATCTCAAATCAAATTGCAAAATGACTATTTTCAATATACAACACAAAATGAAAATGCTTTGTATTTGATGATATAATGATTCTGAACAACATGTAAAAGCAACGTCCTAACTACACATGATGGAAACCATATGCATAGTTGTGATTGGGACTTTTAGTACTTACCACACATTGAATTTCATGTAAAGGCATCTATAGTTTAAGGCATGTCAAATTGTGATATTTCTATCAAGATTCAAGTGTATAGTTTTTTTAGGTCAAACTCAATTAACCCATGTTTCATGAGTTGTATTCCATCCATGAGTTTGACATTCACAAATTTCTTTGTGTTAGCTGGAGTTAAGAAACTAATATCACGATAATTTTTGATGTTTCAACAATTCCTCTCATTACTTCTTCTCCACTTGAAAAAATTGGGAGTACCCAAGAAAGATGATTCGGCTCCGCTATACCCTTTTCTATGTCCATTACATGCGCGGCTAATTTCTTCTTTTCTATCTCCATTGCTCATCATACTTCCTCCTTGTTATATTTCTGACCAAAATATCAATATTTAGAGTTGAATCACTTTCTTGGGTTCTCCCAATTGTATGAATTTGAGTTGAACCATGTGTCACCTACACTCCCGCAAGTCATTGTCGACACATATCAACAATTGGTGATGGAAAAGTTTCATTAGTAATAAACAAAGAAGAATAAAACGTAAAGTTATCATCATGGTGGACATAGCCTCTAATAAAAACTTTGGATCAAGAGAGACATGTTTTGTATCAAGGAGCTATGTAAATTTTAGTAATATAAATAGTTACAAGTATCATTTCTAGATTGCTCCAATTTTAGTAACAATAAAGGTGTTGTGTCATAATCAAAGGGATTTACAAATGTTTCATTACTTATAGAGAAGGTGACAGAACCATACCACATAGTTGTATACTTTTGTATATATGCAATTAATGGTTATTTTCAATCTCAATCAACAGGAGTTGGTAATTGTTAAATGATGCCACATATAATTAGAGAGTCCCAAAATTATATTGATAGTGACAATTCATCGATGACCCATCAGATGAATTAAACCAAAAAGGAGAAAACATCAAACATAAGACCTATATCATCCAAACAACAATTGGGAGGTGTTTAGGACACACATTGAATCAACCCTTCCATAAACAGTGATCCTCAGTAACATGTGGTGAGAATTTTATTAGGAAAATTTAACCATCAAATGAGACAAACTAAAAAACTACTCAATCACAGTCCCATCAATAATTTTGAGACATTCAGTGATAATATTTCCTCAAATAGTTTCATTAGGGAGGAGATGACATTGATGGTGGGCAATGAACTTCATTCCAAGAGTGCATATTTATCTTCCCATTTGAATTGTGATCCTTGGTGCTCACGACGGGCAAGAGATTCAATTAGAAAGAAGGCTAGTGATATTTAATGGATAAGAGATTGGTTTTAATTCTTGTGTATATACCTTTATAGTAGGACTCTATAGAGAATATAGTATGTATCTAAAGATAATATTGGAAGGATGAGGGCTTGTCATCTTATTGACTCCCTAGTGACTACATAAAATGCAATAATAATAGGTTATGCATTGGTGATGGTCTATTACCCTTTTTGGTCTTGAGTGATTTTTTGGCTGGTGCGCATTGGTTCACCTTTTTTTTAATGTTGATTCTATAGGTTTGATAATGGTCCTATCCTAGTTATACCCCACTACTCCAATGTGCAAATGTAATATTTTTAGTTATCAATATAATGAGTGTTGTCCCTTGGCAGCTATTTACCTACCAAAAAAAATATTGTCCATCTCTACAATTATTAAAGATTCTTTTTAAAATTATTACATTTTTCTATTCTAAATATCAATTAGTTAATTTAATCTATCCATACACCCCACTCTTAAATTCCGCTAAACTTGAATAATTAATTAATCCTTGAAAAATACATTCCAAACTTAAATATTTTACATTTAACTTTATCAAATATTAAAATATGATATAATTAAAAATATTAATAAAATTTGATTGGTTAAAATTAAACCGTTTAATCACTAGTTAAATCTTCCGCGTTGCTTGACCAAATTTTAAAAAAAGGTAAAAAACAATGGATTTGAAAAAAAAATTGACCTTTTTTTTTAAATCTTTGGTGTATTTTACATGGAGATTAGCCGCCACCATAGTTCATAGCCTAGCAATAGCTCAATAAACATATTTAATAATAAAAATTATAAAATAATATAAAATAATAAATATAACGATAGCTCAATAGACATATCAAATAACAGGAATTAGAAATACTAACTAAAGTGCTATCTCAATAAACATCTTCAATAATAGAAAACACACAAAATATTAAAATATATTTGAACATATCTTAAAAATACTAACTATAATAATAGTTCAATAAACATTTTCAATAATAAAAACTATAAAATAATCAAAATTTATTAGAACCTAGTTCAATGTTACCAAATACAAAATTTTAAAATCTATTTGAGTGTGACTCCATGTTACCGTGTTACAGTAGGGACCCAAGAAGCATTTATTTAATGGATTCATTCATAGTAATGTCACCCAAACAATTTAATTCCAATCAAGGAAAACTAAGATACACTAAGAGACCTCCATCACGAACTCAATTTATATTCTCTAAAAAGCATAAAAATTTAAAGTTTGATTTAATTAGGAGTACCAAAAACATTCAATACTATTTTATTTTTGCTAAAAATGTGAAGTTTACCTGGAAATCAACAACAAATCATCCATGTGCCTTACAATATGATAGGATAAAAATTGAGACATTCTCTTCAAGAAATCTACTATATAAATGTTGCGTGCTTGCATGCTTTTCCCACACCAACATATCTCCTCCAAATTCTTAAGTTGGGTAAGAGTTGTTCATCTTTTTGGAAATAAAAATGGTTGCAAGTGTTGTTGCATTCCCTCATTCTTTCAATCATTGCCTTCATACTCAAATAGAAAGGTTGATCTATGGGGTTAGCCTTATCTTCCCATAAACTCAGTTTGATGATGATTTAAGTGCCTTTCATGGTTATTGATCTTTTTGTGTTGTGGTTATTCCTTTGAGTTAAAATGGCTAGTCTCTTGTATGATTAGGCGAGACATTGGATTTCATGATTGCTCTATCTCAAGATTGAGTAAACTTTGTTGGAGTTTTTATATTAACAGTTAGTTTTATATTATTAGATAAATAAGATAAATTGTTAGTTATTCTTGCAGGAGGTTATTTGTAGGATTCATAATACTATAATGACCAATGTTAAGGCAATGTATTGTATAGAGCAATCAAGCATTTGATATAAATATTTAGTTTACCACTTTTCTATGCCATGATTTGATGGTTAATTGGAATATGCTCACCAATTTTAAACATGGTATTAGAGAATTTAATTTTTTCAATGCTTGTAATACTAATGTGCCTTTGTAATGTGCAATCAAGAAATTGAACAAGGCATTTATAAATCACATTTTGGATGTAGAGTCAATGAAGAGATAAATGTGATTTCTATTTCTATTTGCAATCTAAAAGTGAGATGAATACAAGAAGGGTAAAATTTAAAATACAAGTTTGAATGCAAGAAGGGTAAATCATTAAACATTAGTTGATGTCAACACATATGGGAAACTAAAGGGTGATGTGACAGGGGATTGGCAACACTAGATTGGAGTCTAACTTTTTTATTTGTTCTGGCTTAAGGGGTAGCTACAGAGATAAAATTATTGATAGGAATAAGAACCTCTAAATGGTTTAAATGTGTAGAATGCAGTGTGCCCATCTTAGGAAGCTTAAGGTTATTTATTTTTAGAATGGCTGAAATGTTTATTCAGACTGTTATTCACTCATTTGTACAGGGGTCTTAGCTATTTTATCAATCTGTAAACTTAAGGTAGAAAACACAATAATTTCATTGGGTTGTATATAAGGATACAAGTGCGAGGGAAGTACTTAATATTCACGTGCAAGAGTATGAAACTCTTGGGAAATATTAAAAAATAATGAATGGAAAACTGAAAATCATAGCAAGTTGTTCCTTAATGGGTCACTATCCTGAATAAACAATATTGTTGTTTATTTGATTTCCAAAAGGTTATGATCTCCGTATGAGACAGACTTTATTAAATTTGATTTCAAAAAGGTTTTGATCTCCGTATGAGACATATGTTTACTAAATAAAACTTACAAAATTTTAAACCAATCAGAAACCCATCAAGAGAACTTAGGGGATATAACAGTTCTACACAAAGTGCCCTTATTTTCCTAGTATCACAATACTCATTAAGTCGCAAGTATGAGAAGGGTTGGAGATCATTCATGTAGCCGACCAATGTAATAACTCAAATTTTTTTGTTGAGTCAATTTCATAGAACCAATCAAGGTTCAATGTGTCAAGAAAGCTAGGGTAATTGCCCAAAGTTTAAGAATGCAAGTATGCTCATATAGTGGCTCCTTGTCAACTCTTTCTTTATTGTTTTATATGAATTTGAAATTATAGGATGTCTGAAGACCCAAGTCAAGTAAGGGTGGGTGAGCACATGACTATAAAACAAGTTAAGTTTTATAACATAACACTTAAATTGAAGTGCAAAAAGGTAATAAACTAATGCAAGCAGACCTTTTAGCCAAGGTGGCAAAAAGGTTTGGTTGCATTAGTCAGTTCACTATGTCCAGATGCCTAGTGCATTCAGTTTCTAATGCATAGTTAGTAGGTGTCTATAGTTTTATGGTCAATTTTTTGATGATCTATGTAGAATACAACACCAAAATTTGATGGAAACCTTGACCAATTTTTGTGTCTGTACCCATGTGAGTGATAGGGCCACTTCCAGTAGGAAGATGTCTAGGGGACTGCTAGGTCTGTGGTTGAAGGAAATGTGCTCGAGCGATGTTCTCTCTCATGCAGATTCACATCAAGACTTGTGGTAAATCTCAATCAGTTGAGATCCTAATAGAATCTATGCTCTCTATTTCAAGATATGGTATATAAATGCTTACTTTGATTGTATGTTGTTATTCAGAGAAATGAACATGTTAGAATCATACTGAATACATCATAGTGTTTTAGAAGATATTTTTATGTATCATGTTGTACATTATTATTCATGTTGAAATATTATTTCAAATACATAAAAAATTTCATATGCACACTTGCAACTTTTAATTTGTGTTGTGGTTAAATATAGTTATACTCATGTTAAAAGAAATGAGTTATTACATATGGTATCGAGGAACTAGGTTCAATACTCGACCTAAGAGATCACCACCTAAAACTATGAGAAAACTTAATGTTAGCTAATGAAAACAAATGAACGTATCTAGATTAATAGGAATGGGAATTTGCTAAATTTCACGAAAGAAAGTTCTCCTGAACAAACTCTATCACAAGAAAGACATGAAACATGATACTTTATTTAACTATTTTGGCAGTGAACTATTTCTAGTCTATGAAACCTTCAAAGCGTCATTAAAAGAATCCAAAAGGAGAGATATAAATGATCAATAGAAAACAAAGAGACACCAACCCATTTATCTTTTGTAAACCGTAATGCACAAGACATTTTCAAGATTCCCCATAGAAGGGGAAAGATGTACTAGAGGAATAGAGAAACCTACGCATTTTCCCCACCTCCTACTTTATTGAATCTAATTTTGAAGAGAAGGAAATGCCCATTGAAACATACTGCATTAGCAGTGATGGTAGTTTGTAAACATGTAAAATTTTGAACAATGGATAGAAAGAATATTTGTGTGATAATGTAAATTATGTACATTATTTTGAATAAATAAAGAGATCAGGAGTAACACATTCTAAGTGATAAAACAAATAGTAATTTGCCTATGTTTTGGGGTTTTGTATTGGTACATTAACCATGATTTGTCATTAGTATGGAAATTTACCGACATAATTTATCAAGATAGATTCTATATTTAATGTAAATGAACTGCATAAGTTTCTCTCCCATGTGTGGAAAACTCAGAAAATCTTTTAATTAATTTATTTTTTTATAATCTTTCATTTTGTAGTTATTTCATGGTGATGGGTAACTGTTAGCACATTTTGTTACTTTTTGGTTAATTGTATACACAAGTTTTTATTTTTCAAAAATATAAAATTGATCTAAAGGAGGGAGCTGTAGTTTCACAACAAGAATGAGAGAGGAATTAGTTACCTATTCACTCAACATAGAGGTTATTTCAATAGGAGAAGCTTTTTGACTTCGGTTTAAAAGAACTGGCAGAAGCCACTTACAATTTTCATGAAAATGAGAAGCTTGGACAAGGTGGTTTTGGAACCATATACAAGGTGAACCTCTATTCCCTTAAAGACATAGTGTTTCCATGGATTACGAAATCTATTTAAACAGACATAGAGAAGTCTTATTTTGTTTTATCTTTCAGCGAAGAACAAAAGATGGAAAGGAAATAGCAGTGGAAAAACTGTCTAAGAAGTCAACACAGGGTAATGAACAATTTATGAATGAAGTGGAACTTGTGACCAATGTTCAGCATCAAAACCTTGTGAAACTGCTGGGATTTTGCATTGAGGGAGATGAAATGTTGATTGTTTCTAAGTATTTTCCCAACAAGAGCCTTGACACCTTCCTCTTCGGTAAGTTACACTTGGTTTCGTGATCATTCCCTTTCTCATCGATATTTTTAGTATTCCAACATGGTTTGAAAGGCATGATAGTCTAAGAATTTGGATTGCAGATCCAGAAAAGTTTAGACTGTTAGATTGGCAAAAATGTTATAACATTATCCTTAGGATTGCCCGCGAGATTCTTTATCTTCACGAGGATTCACCGATGAAAATTATTCACGGAGATATTAAACCAAAAAATATTTACAAGTGGGATTGGCCTCCATAAAACAAGGTAATATGTCCATTAAGATTCATGTTTGTATCAATTTACTTGTATTGTTATGGCGATGTCTGTTAGGAAACCCTAGCTACATTGAAAATCTAGCTAGGAAACCCTAACACTGAGAATGTAATGAAGTTTCCTCTAGAGTTTTTAAGGAAACATACCATTATTAGGATGATGTACAATTCTCATGAAGCCCTTCCAGTATTCGGATGGTGCACAATGCTTGTGAAGCCCTTCCTCCCACCCGCGATCCTGCTAAGACAGAATGAAGTGAGTTTGATCACTTTTTTTTTGTTTATATCCTGATTTGGTCAAAATTTCTACAATAAAATTAACTAAATTCAAAATTTCCACCTTTTTGGGACATAAACAAAAAAAATTGAACATCACAAGCCAAAATGGCCTTTGGTCGAAAATGAAGGTAAAAAATGAGGCCCAAATGTATTAGTGTATTAAGATAGACATATTATTTTTGTATATCGTGGTTCCTCATATTTCTAATAGTAGTTATAATAGACATATTCATTAGATCCATGATGTTTTTGATATAAGAAGCAGCAAGAGGGTGCTCACCCGAGGTACAAATAAGCTGACAGAAAAGACTTAACAACATATGGGTAAGTGCAAGAAGTTGAGTGCTAATTCCGCGGAAGTCTTGTGGGCTTGAAAGCTACCGCTAGAAACGGGCACCCGTTTTGAAAAAAACGGGCACCCGTCTTAGGCTCGGACACCCGATCCAAAATTCAAAAAACAGGTACCCGTTTTTCAAAATGGGTACCCGTTTTTTTTCAAAACGGGTGCCCGTTTTTAAAATTTTTTTTTTTATTTTTTTTGAAAAATATTTTTTTTATGCCGATTTATTACATTTAAGAAACGGGTACACGTTTTTAAACGTGTGCCCGTTTTTTAAAATTCAAATTTACCAAACCACCATTTGCATTGGATTTCGGTTTGGGACAGGTTTGGTGGGACCAAGCCTATGCTTGGACCTCCAAAATAATGGCTAAGGCATTTGAACACCAGATTTCTGTCTTGCCGTAATTTTTTGAGGGTCTTCCTAGTCAAATTTTTTGATGAAATTAAAACCCATTAGA
>MU223299.1:1369433-1445908 GCA_018584345.1 Thuja plicata | reverse complement strand
TCCTTTTTAGAAAAGATCACAATGGTGTTCTTTTAAGATGCATAAGTTCAGAAAAGATAGCAGATGTCCTGTTTGAATTCCATGATGGACCAGCTGGTGGTCACTTTTCTCCCAGGACTACTACTTATAAAATCATGAGGGCTGGATACTATTGGCCATCTATCTTCAAGGATAGTCATGATCATGTTAGAAAATGCATCAAATGTGCCTTCTTTGTAGGAAAAGAAAAACTTGCTGCTATGCCCCTTCAACCAGTCCAAATTGACCAACCTTTCATGAAGTGGGGTATAGATTTCATAGGCATGATCAATCCTCCATCTAGTGCAGGGCACAAGTGGATAATCACTGCAACTGATTATTTCACCAGATGGACAGAAGCAGTGGCTTTAAAAGAGGCCAATGAGAGTGTTGTCTTGAACTTTTATGATGATCTAATTCATAGGTTTGGCACTCCAGATTCAATCATTTCAGATAATGCTCTGGCATTTATAGGCCTTAAGGTCTCAGATTGGGCACTTAAGAATGGCATTTACCTGAGTACCAGTTCAAATTATTATCCCCAGGGTAATGGTTTGGCAGAGTCTACAAATAAGAACCTGATCTGGATAATTAAGAAAGCTCTTCAAGACAATCAAAGGGATTGGCATACAAAGCTAAAGTCTGCTTTATGGCTAGATAGAATTACTCCAAAGATCATTGGTAATTCTCCATATGTGCTGGTATATGGCAGAGAGGCTAAGCTCTCCATTTTCACAGAGTTACCAGCACTGGACCTAGCCACTCAGTATGCCCTATTCAATGAAGAAGATCCCTTACAGATCAGGTATGCTCAGTTGATGGAATTGGAAGAAATCAGAAACAAGGCTATGAGAGACATGGAATTCCATCAGAATCAAACTAAGAGCAGCTTTGATAAAAGACCCAGGGAAAGGAGCTTCAAGGTTGGAGATGTAGTCCTTAAGTGGGATGAGTTCAGATCCAGACCTGGCAGGCATACGAAGTTTGATTCCTTCTGGGGTGGGCCATTTGTTATTACAGAGTGCAGAGGATCTAATTCTTTCCAGCTTTCAACACTTGATGGAGATGCCCTACCAATTTCAGTAAATGGTTTCCATTTGAAGCCCTGCTTTGAGATCAGTCCTTCTCTGTAAGTCCGTGTCCCTTTGTAAATATTTCCCTGTTTCCCTTCTTTGCTTTCTAGTGTAGTTCCCTGCTTTCCAAGAAGTGACGCGCACAATTTTTGTCGCTGTAAAGTTTTGTGCTCAGAGTGACTCCATGCCCAATGGATTTTTCTAGGCAACTGGTCCTATGCTTAGCAGGCAAGCATCCCGCAGAGGTCGCCAAAATGTTACCCAGATTTTCCATTCTGTGTAAATTGGCCTAGTTTGCCCTGTCTGGCATTTCTCTGTCATGGTTCCCAGGTCTTGGCTCTGCTTAAACTCCTAAACCCTAAGTCTTTCATGCAAATGAATGAGGAAAAACCCTAGGCCATGGCTCTTATATTTCATCGTTACTTTTTCTAAGTCACTTAGAGCATGTGCCTATTTTCCAAGTCGCTTGATCGCTTCAGCCTGGGCGAATATTCCTTTTCTTCTCCCGACTCTGTGTCTTCCTTGTGTCGCTTAGTCTCGTAACCCTTTGGAATATTCCCCTTATGTCTTTCGACTTAGCTCCTCACCTTCAGTCAGGTTGTCGCTTGATTCCATGTAATAAGATTTAAAGGGAACGGGACCCACCTTCAGTCGGGTGATCACGTGAAGAATTGGCAAGTCAAAGAAATGTCTCCCAACCTTGTGCCTACTTCATGTCGCGTGATCGCTGGATCAGCTCAGTCAAACAGTTAGGCTCTTTCTTCAGTCGCGTGGTCTCGTGATTAAATGGTGGTTAAGAGATAACATTCCTGACCATGCGAATAACTGTTTGATGTTAGTAGAAATACTCAGTCGAGTTATCGCTAGAAAAGGGGGATGACTCAGTTGTTTAGAAAGTGTTACATGGACAAAAGAAAAGATGACATCTGTCACGGAGCTAGTGGTTGTTGGGTAATCGCCAGAAGAAGGAAAGGGATCACGAGATAACAAGACTAATGTATGTTCTCCTTCAGTCGCGAAGTCTCTTGATAATTTAAAGGTATATGAGATTCTATGGTGATTAAAAGATAGTCGTTCGATGAAGAATTAAAGAGATCTGACGGTGGTCACGGAGTCTGGTGATAAAAGTGCCCCAGGGAAAAGGTCCTTCTGACTAAGCGATTAAGGTATGTTGTGAAGTCACCGTAAATAGAAAGGGGCACGTGCTTCAAGTTAAAGGTAAAGACACAGGATCACCTGACTCAGTGACTGAAGGTTGTCGTGTTATCTTGAAAAGAGGCATGAGCATCTGGCGATCAGGCGACAGGCTGTGACGGTTAAAAGGTAGTAGTTAGGCGCTGGGTCGCTAGAGGAATGGTGAGTTAAGAAAATCTCCTCGCGACTTCAATTTTCACACTCGGGATGTCGCTAGAAGTAACTCAGGTGGGCCAGGGGTTAAGAAAGAGCACAGTGTCGCTGGGTCATGAGATTTAACTAGGGTTAAGGACTGATGCTCGCGACTTAGAGACTAGCCATTGTCGCGTGGTCGCAGGACTTCGAATTTGAATTTCTGGCGGCAAGATAACAGGAGAGAACGCTCGGTAGCCATGGTTTCTCTTTGCTCGTGTTCCAGAATTGATCAGATGGGTTTCTAGTTACAAGGGGGCCATGCACAGAGAAGTCTGCTGATATTCAAATAGATTTGTTTCAAATGTCGGTGAACAGGAGGAGATTCAGCGTGTTGCAGAACAGAGATGTGACTAAGTTTCCAGAAGTGCCACGAGGAGGGAGAAGAAGTCCTGGGCAATAATAAGATGAACACTTGGCCATGCACTGTTCACAGACAAGAGAGACAATTATTGCAGAGAAGTATAGGTGAATAGGTGTGCATGGCTATTCAGAGTGAACGTAAATGCTGCTATCCGCCATCTACCAAATCTGATTTCCAATTGGCAGATCGAGAGGAGCAAGAAAATATCTGTGAATATCTATTTGACTCGGTCATTCTCCACCGTCTCTTCTCTCTCTTTTCCTCTCTCCTATGTTTTTAGGGTTAGGGTTTTCCATGATCATCCAAATCTTGTTGCATCCTAAGGGATCCCAAGATGGTCATAGCCCTATATATAGCAGAAAAGTTGCATTTTGCAAGGGTCGGTTCTTCTTCTTTTGTTCCTTCTGTCCTGTAACTTTTTTGAGTTCTTGACAGAGATAAGAGATTTTGTAACCCAGGAGTTCATTTTTATGCAGAAGTCATGCTCTGTGACATTTCTTTGTCCTTGGTATATTTTTGTATGAGTCTGTAACTCACTGTGAGAAGTAATATGCAGAGCTTCAACTTTTGGATCAATTTGTTGAATTGTGTCAACCTTGTCTCTTTTCTGCTTGTCTATATGTGTCTTGATGGTTGATGGATTAACTGTGCATGACTTTATTCCTCTTAATCAGTCCTTTCACAGCATCTACTTGTAGAAGAGTATGTCTGCTTGCAGGTTGTAACTAGTGTTTATTGTTTAAAGCTGTTAACTGTGAAGAAGTCTTTCCTTTTAACTGGTTTACTCATGACCTGGTTATGAAATATTTATGCATGCCTATACAGGGGATTTGTATTTTACTTACAATTCAGAGTTAGTTGACCCAGGGGTTTATTCTGTGTGTGTTATGTTCTCAAACCATTTTTGGTGCATCACCTAGTAGGTAGTTTGCTTTCAGTCGTTTCCCTTTCAAGCACTCCTTCTATCCCTTTCCCTCAAAAGATTTACTTTCCTGTTTAAGAAGAAAATTAAGGTGATTATCCAAGAGGAACCAGCCTAGAACCTGGAGGTCTCATCTCAGTTAGCATAGGTCCCACAACCTAGAGATGATTCCCTTGTTATACTGGATTATCAAGACCAAGAGAGCTTGAGATCAGAGGTGCAAATTCAGTGTATAACAATAGTAAAGTCTTGAGACCATTTCTGAAAAACTAACAGGGAGGACCTAATAGTCTAGGATCCACGGTTAAAAACCGCTTCCGCCTGAGAAGGGTTAGCAAACCGGAAAAAGAAAAAACCTTTGGTAAGGTTTTGCACACCATCAAGACGGACCCCATGCGGGGTCCAGCTCTTGTTGACCCAATCTCTAAGGATACTTTCAGGAGGAGTACGACCCACAAAATATCCAATTAACGTATTCTTTTCTGACCATTCACAAGCAGAATCAAATTCCTGTGGATTAAGAACAATATCAAGGCTACCTCATGAAAGACGTTCAGGATGAATTTGCGGGGACGTTTGTTCAGAGGAGGCACAATGGCTATCCGAAGCTTCAACTCGCGCACCAACAGCAACTGCTGGGCCGAAGTTGGCCGGAGCCATACTAAAATCTAACCCTAATGCAAAAAAGATCCCGCAGTAAATGCGGTGTGACAGATGGATGGCCTAGAGCGGAAACACAGACAGTACGCTATATGCATGAAACCCTACAACAAAAATATTTTTGAGTAACAGTCAATGGTTTTTTTTAATGCATCCAAAAGGCTTTCCCTAACAGTATGACCGTTAAATTGGTTAAACTATTTACAACTATCAAGAAATGCCTACAGTTCAAAATAATTCTCTGAAATGTCTACACACAATTCAATATAATTCTCTGAATATCAGCATACTCTTGACTTGACGTGGAAGAGTAGAGATTCTATCTAATTTCATAAGAAATAGTTGATAATAGATTTTCTTCAGGAACTCCCTGAACAAATATTCTGAGATATCTTACTAAGAGTCTCATACAAATCTCACTCAAAGATTAAGAGGCTGTTGAAACCCGCCAATGAAATGATGGAATGTTCAAAATTCTATCATGATAGAATTGAGTTTGGGACATCACAAAAATACATATGTTTGCTCCACCGCGCTGGCATATTGATATATAACCTTGTTGATCAATCGTTTGTAATGCTCCCTCCAATTCCCTCCAGATTTTTTAATCTTACCGGGTACTTACTAGATTGTGCTTGTTAATAGTAAGCCAGTTTTTCTTGGCCTGGTACATAACGCAATTTTAACTTCAAATGTTTTTATATATGATTCATTCTCTCCCACATGGCGGCAAGGTGCTGATATTTCTACTTACTCAATTACAATCTAGTTTGCCTATTGTGCCTCACCTAAAGGATCCATTTACATTACAGGGGGATCGTCATGTGATTATCGTCGTCCGGAAGCAGAAGTATATAAAGTAGATGAAAACAAATGGGAGCTTCTTGCGGAGATGCCCGACGAAATTCGGGCGTGTAAGGGTGCTTTTATTGATGGAATGTTTTATGTCATTGGTCTTTCCCATAATAGCATTCAAAGACTCGATCCCAACACGAGAGTATGGAAAACAATAGTAGGCATTCCTGTAAATAATTCATTGTACGACGATACTCTATATGCATTTGGATGATTAATTGCATTTGAACAAGATGTCACGGATATAAGCTATAGAATACGTCAATATGATTGGCAAACAAATGTATGGAGACGATTGGAAGTCCTCCCTCAACACTTTCTGGATGTTCGTGCCATGGTGTGGTCTGATCAAATCTTCTTGTCTGGATATAATGATATTCAACGGCGTGTGCAATTTTATATGTATAATCCTGAAGCACCATTCTCTAAGAGGTGGATATCTCTTGTGAAACTGGAAAATTTTCCCTAAAAGGAAGTCTCATGTATGACTACAATGGAAATTTGATGAATAGAGATCTTTCTATTAATTAAAATATAGGAGTAGAATATTCACAAAAAGGGGTCGGGCGATAAAAAATCACTCTGCAAAGTCATCCGGCAATTAGGCCGGAAACATACAACTATTCATTAAAAAAAAACATTAAAAAAAACCCTCAAGCTGCGAGAGCAGTTGTAGAAGAGGGAGGAGGATCTCTGTCATCAGAATTTCCCCAAACATTGGGCCCAGGGGTCTGGTCAGGAAGCGACCAGCCATCATCAGTTTCTTTTTTTTCATTAAATTCTCCTTCCTCCCGCCTGGGAGAAATAGAAAGCCCTACGCAGGGGAACTTATCGAAGGCCAGCCAGCAGCCGCAACCCTCTGAGTTTGAGGAGAGGCAGAGCGGCGGTGCCAAGAGCTCGGCATTCTGGAACACCTCGCAGAGAAGCTCTGGCTATGACGAAGGCCCTGGGATGGCATGCGGTCAGCCGAGAGAGAATATGGTAGCACCCGAGCAAAACAATACAAGGGGCATTTCCCCAGTGTTGTACCAGCTCCTGTAAATGGGAGACCTCAAGGGCCACCTTATCCGCTTGTACTTGAATCTGCATCATGATGTTATTACATAAACATGCTTTAGCATAGAGGGAAATAGTGATATCCAGAAAGTTGTAAGTAAAAAGAACAACATTTCGTCTTTCCATAAAGAAAACAAAATCTCCATCCTGAAAGCATGTCAAATCTCCATGTACTAGGAAGGAATTCTATGCGATTCACCTAAGAGTGCCATATGCCAAGAAAAAGGCTCAGGCTAGAAAGGCCCTAAAAAATCATGTATACAATTCTAATAGTTTTGTGCCCGATGATAGAACAAAAAATATGCATAATAGTTTCTGAATGCTAAAAAAGGGCATTTAGGAGCACGCACACCTAAATGCCAGAGCCGAGCTCCCAAAGGAAAACCTTGCTAAAGAAGACACCAAGAGAAATGAGCAATCTTGGGCTCTGTAATAGCATCCCAAATAGTACGAAAATGTCAACTCCAGGTTTTCTGGGAAGATGAAAGGTGCCATTGATGATTGAGAGAATCAATCATCGGAAGATGAGGCACTAACCAAGAATAGCCAAGCTTGAGTTTCTAATTGGTAAATGGCGTATCAAGGTACAAATTCCAATATTTCAACCAAGGTTTAACTGACTCAATTCCCATCTTATGTAGGAAATGAGGCAGAATAGTCGAGATAAGAAAGTCAAAAGTTTGATGATCTAGGCGGGTGAACCAGAATCGAACGCTGAGACCATCCCAAGAGTGGAGACTCATAGTGGCTCTGGAAAATAAATCCTTGGGTGTTTGAATGCCACATTTGTGAAAATGAAGAGCAATCATCCGCTGAATTTTTGCCAGAGGAAGCCCTTGCTGAGAAAAAAGAAGGGACCACCAAATATTCTATTGGTTGAGAGAAATCTCATCTTGAAAATCATTCCCAACCCAACGAAGCCAAGGCTTGAAAACTTCCCTGGATCTTCAGATATTTTTAGCCACAAAAGTACCCTGGATATAACAAGGTTATTCATGACTAGAAGGGTTTGAAAGTCAGTCCCTTTCCAAGTAGGGTTGTGGAAGGGATACCCTGAAGAGATGGAATGGCAAAGAAATTTTTTTCAGGCTTCTTTCCATGTAAGACACCACACAATCCATTTCTCACAAAGGGTTGAGCCCTACTTTTGAGTATCTATTAAACCAAGCCCACCAGAGGCCTTAGGGAGACAACAGAATTCCCAAGCCACTCTATGGAAGCCATGATGATCAAACACAAGAAGCACAAAGGAAATCCCGCAGAAATTTCTCAAGCTTGCGGTAAGAAGCTTTTGAAGGAGCCCAACAGGAAGAATAGTACACCTGAGTGGTAGCTAGGACTTTGGAATAGATCTTAAACTTTCATGCAAGATAAAGCAGCTTGGTGATCCAATAGGAAAGCTTCTTTTCAATTTTAGCTAAAACAACATTCCATAATTTAGTAGAAGTAGCTTGAAAGGAAAAATGAATGCGTAGGAAGTGAAAAATATCTCCATGTTGAATCCTGGACCATCCATACTAAGAAAACCAAGGCTGATTGGGAAGGGTAGATTTCCCGAAGCACAAGGTTTTATGCTATCGAATGGAAGAACTAGAGGCCTAGGAAAAAGTGTCTAAACACTGTAAGGCTACCTTGATATTGTCTTCATCCTCTTCAAGAGTGAGGAAGGAATCGTCATTAAATTGGTCATTCACCAATTACTGGGTAGAATAAGGTAAAGCAATCCCATGAACATGGCCCATAAAAATGGAATGAGCTAACAAGTAACAAAATCGCTCGGTCGCGAGAATATACAAGGTAGGAGCCAGAGGAAACCCTTACTGACTAGATCAGAAGACCCCAAAAGTAGATCACTATATGTCATTAATGATGATGCAAGATAAGGCATCCTTTAAAAGTATCTACATAGATTGAAGAAATCTGGGGCCAAAACCAAGAGAGTGAAGCATAGCTAAAATAAAAGGTCATTTAATGCACTCATAAGCTTTAGAAAAATAACTTTTTAGGAAAAAAAAAGGTTTTCTTGTGAGACTTACGAGCCCATTCCATACCTTCCCAAGTCGCTATGATATTATGAAGAATAAATCTTGATTTTATAAAACTAGTTTTCTCCGGCCGCACAATTTGAAGCAGGATGTGGCGAATCTTGAGAGCCAAAGCCTTAGACATGATCTTGTAAGAGATATTGAGCAAGGTAAAGAGCCTCTAATTGTAGATATCTTTTGGGTCCTCATATTTGCAAATGAATTTAATATTACTTTTATTGATGATGTCCCTGAAATATTGGGAATGGTAGGCTTCGAGGTAGACCTGGTGCAAATCAGGACCAATAGCATCCCAGAGGGTTTTTAAAAACTCATAGGGAAAGCCATCACATCCTAGGGATTTATCATCAGACATGGAAAAATAACTTCACAAAGATCCTGTATGGTAAGAAGCTAATCACAGAAAGCATGCTAAGAAGGGGAGACATAATGTGGAACAACAACAATGCAATCAGAAAGAGCTTGATCACTGGTAAGAGTAGATCCTTGCGTGGAAAAAACATGTTCGTAATGACAAATAAAGGCCTACAAGATATCATGAAGCTTCATAAAAAGGGCTTGACATTCTTTAATCCTAGTTATCCCTACATTGGTGTGGCGAGTGCAAAGAGCAAAAAAAAATTCTTTAGATGCTTGATCTCTGATCTTTAACAAGTGCATTCAAGATTTGATCTAAGAACCTCTGGCAGCATTTTTTTCTGCAACTTTCTTCTAATGGTGTATCTTGGCAAGGTGGAGTTGCAGGTCTTGATTGAACGGATCATGAGCTAAGGCCTCTGTGGCAACACGAAGAGCTTTGGTGATGACATCATAAGATCTATGGTGATACTTAGCAATTTTCCTGCCATAAATGCATAGCAAATGTGTCGTACGTCGGATGTCATCATTCCACCATTGAATCCAGCCAGGCGAATGTGATGGTCAAGGATCAAGGTTCCAAACCTGATGAATGTGTGCCACCGTGAAAGGTTGGTGAAGGATAGAAATATTAAAAAAAACTGAGTGGTGGGAGGTCACGACTTAGCTGTCTGCCATACAATATTCAATTGAATGGGGAAATGATTTGACAAGGTGACATCAACAAGAGGAGTAACCAGTAAAGCTTGCTTTTCAAAAAAAGAGAAAAAAAAGTTGTGCCAAAATCATAGCACGATCAAGCCATTTATGAATTCTATTAGAAGAGGCTCTAAAATTAGACCAAGTGTGCCAAACCTCATTGGGATGGTGACAACCAACATTGGGATCCTAAAAGGCCTAATTTATTATGCAAGTAGTACCTTGCGTCTCTCTCACCAACTATTTACCGAAAAGGCAAAAGGCCATCCTTGTATGAAGTCACTTCAACCATATTAAAGTCACCACAATAAAGCCAAGTTGTAGGTGGTAAAGAATTGAGAAGCTAATGCCAAAGGTGAGATCTTTCAACAGCATCACTGGGCGCATAAACATTAACTATGCTAAAAGAATGATTCTCAATAATGATCATGGCCTAGATACATCTCTCAATGGGATCTGAGCCATGATTAACCAAAAAAGAATGCCAATGAGGAGGAAGTAGAGTAACAACTCCACCTCGACCAGCCTCATGTTGAGAATAGAGAGCAAGGCTCTTAGGCCAAATAACCTTACAGGTAGCATCAAGAAAGAAAATAGAGATTTTAACTTCCTGGAGGCATAACACATCTAGATGACTAACATGGCGACGCACATCCCTGATAGAATACTTTCTGGGCAGGTCTGTCGTAATACAATAGAAATTTAATATATAACAACTATTAGAAAATAGTCATTTAATAAATTCTCTCTTTTATAACATTACAAATTTTATAATTTTTTCACTTGATTTAATTTTGAAATACTCTATGCATTCATTATAATTCCATTGAATTATATTTTTGATAATTTCACTATTTATATAAGAAAATATATTCTTTAATATTTTTTTTATTAACATATTTTCTATATTATTTGAATCAAATACTTTTTAGATAAAATTTAACTTTTATTTTCTTTTATCTTATAATTCATAATCTTTTATATCATTGAATGGATGTTAATCTTAAAAATCTTAGACTAACACACTAATAACCATGATGAGATTGCATCTATTTGTACTAAAAATTAAATAATTTAATATTTAATCCCATAATCATGTAATATAGTCTAAATTTCATACTCTTTTCACATACTCTCATACTATTTTTCTATCAAAACTAATCTCATATGAAAGCTAAAAGATTTGAAATTTTTGCAAGATTTTAATTAAAATAGATTTTAACATTACTCTTCTTGATATTACTTTATTGAAAATTTAAGATTATTTCCTACTGGAACCCAAACTTTTGTTCATATTTTTAAAAAATATTTTTTTTGTAGGTGAGAAGTTCTTATTTATTATCATATCTACACCTAGAAATTTTAATGTTTTTTTCCAACTCAATAAGAACAAGAAGTATAATTGGTAACAATCAGCTACCCTGATCTCTGGTAGTTGGCTCAATAATTTATGTTGTTCACTATCCTCTATTATAGAGGTTGGTTCAGATCACTCCCCTCTCTCATTTGTTGCTGAATTAAAGAGGGTGAGCGGAAATATTCCCTTTTGATTTGAAAAATGTGGATAGACCACCCTGAATTACAACAAAGAATCTTGGAATGGTGGAATGTGGACATTCATGGGACTGCTATGTTTCAAGTTTCCAAGAAACTCCAACACATTAAATAAAATATTAAGGTCTAGAGTAAGGAAATGTTCAGGGACATCTTCAAAATTAAGTTGGATCTGCAAAAGGAAGTGGACTCTATTCAGGATACTATTCAGTAGATAGATTTGTCTCAGGACCTTAAAGAGTTTGAGTCAAAGCTTTTGGTCAAGACTCATAACATCATCTCCAAAGAGGAAGTGTACTTGAGACAAAGATCTAGATCGTTGTGGCTGAAGAATGGAAATAAGAACACTAGGTTCTTCCATCTTTCAGCTTCTAAACATTGGGCCTCCAACATAATATCCAAGCTTAGGGTTGCTTTTGGAGTGGTTAACAATGATAAGGAGATCTCTCTAGCTATGGTTTATTTCTTTTCCTCTCTTCTCTCCAGAGATCAGTTACTTTTGCTGGATAATCAGGGTGTAATCCTTGACACTACTCCTTCTTTAGTGGATGTTCCTACTAACAAGTTTCTGACTGCCATTCCTTCCTCTGAGGAAGTCAGGAAAGATTCCTTCTCATTTGAGGGAGATAAATCCCCAGGTCCAGATGGTTTCCTTGGATTCTTTTTACATAAATTTTGGGATATTGTTGGGAATGACATCTGTCATGTTTTTAAATATTTTTTTGGTTGTAGAACATTGCTCAAGGAGATTAATGCGACTTTTATTGCTTTGATTCCTAAATCCCGTGGTGCTGATTTTGTTGACTCTTTTCGTCCGATTATCCTTTTCAATTCTGTGTACAAAATTTTCACTAAGGTTCTTACCCTTAGGTTGCTGGCTATTCTTCCTAATATCATCTCTCCCCACCAGAGTGGCTTTGTGCCGGGGAGGTAGATCTTGGACTCCATTATGAAGGTTCATGAAGTTATTCACTCCACTCACTTTTCCTCTAATCATGGCTTCCTACTGAAGCTTGATCTCTCGAAGGCTTATGACCAGGTGGATTGGGATTTTTTAATCAAGATTCTTCAATCTTTTGGTTTTAGTCAGAAAATATTGCAGCTTGTCTCCCAGCTTATCAGTACCTTGATGGTTGCTATCATTGTAAATGGTTCCTCTTCTAGATTCTTTAAACTAACGTGTGGGCTCCATCAAGGGGATCCTTTATCCACTATTCTCTTTGCTATCTTGGCATAAGGTCCTGGATGCTATTTTAAGAAACTGGCCTATGAAGGTTCCCTTCCGGTCCTTACTCCATCTTGTGCTTCGAGTCCTTGTTATCAGGAATAGTTCGTCGATGACATGGTGATTATGGGGTCTTCTTCTATCCAGGAAGCTAGAAGGATCAAAAAGGCCCTTATTATCTAATCTTCAACTACTGGTCAAACTTTTAATTGGGAGAAAATCTCTATGTTCTTTATTAATACTCTAGTGGATAGGCAAAATAGGATTGCTCACATCTTGGGGTGTGAAATTGGTTCTTTACTTGTGTCCTATCTTGGACTCCCTTTGGGATTGAAACCCCCATACTCTTTTTGGGTGGGTTTAGTTGACAGATTTAATAGGAAATTAGCTGGTTGGAAAGGATCTCTTCTTAGCCAAGCAGGTAAACTTCAACTTTTGAAGGCTTCTCTGCAAAGCCTTCCCATATATGCAATGAGCATATTCATGATCCTAGGAAAAATTGCCGAAGTGATAGAATCTATTCAGAGAAATTTCCTATGGTCTGGAGTGGAAGATAAAAAGAGACTTGCCTTGGTGGCATGGGACAAGGTATGCACCACAAAGAAATGGGGAGGACTAGGGATTCAGCCTCTAAAGGTTATTAACCAGGCTCTTCGGGCTAAACAAATCTAGCAAAGATATGGGGAAAATAAAGAATGGAATGACATTATAAAAAAAAAATCTATAATCTTTCCCACATATGTCAGATTTTATGAATTCTAAGGTGAAGGTGCAGCGTTCTTTCATTTGGAACAGTATCCAACATTCTAAGGAGATGGCTTTTAAGGGAGCCAAGTGGCTTCTAGGCAATGGCAGGAGAATCCTAGTTTGTGATGATTGCTAGGAAAAATATTTTCCTCTAATATCCACTCCTTCTTTTCAACCTATTATTGATAGTTGTAAACTTAGATTGGGTTTGTATGTTTCAAATTTATGGATTAATCAGAACTGGGTTGACCTTTCAGCTGTTGATTTTTCTCTCAAACCCTTAATACTAGATTTGAACATCTAGAAAGTGGACAATTCAAAGGAGGAAAAGATGATTTGGGGAAAGATTCCATTGGGTTTCTACTCGGTGGCCTCAGATTCTGAGATCTTGATTAAAATTCCAGACCCTCTTCCTTTTTGGAGTCCTGTTTGGGATAAAAGACTCATTCCAAAAATTAACATCTTTTTCTGGATGGTTTTGTAGAACAAGATCCTGATAATGGACAACCTTAAAAAAAGAGGAATGGTCCTACTAAATAGATCTTTCCTCTGTAAACAAGAGGAGGAATCAATTTTCCACCTGGCTATTGATTGCATCTTTTCCAGAGATGTTTGGTGTCTTACCCTGCAAAGCTAGAATATACACTAGTTGTTCTCAAACAATCTGGAATTTTTTTTCAAAAAATGGAGAAATGTTGTTGTTCCTATTGTGAGCTCTCTCTGGTAGATAATAGCTCCCCATATCATCTGGAGACTTTGGCATGAAAGGAATGATAGAGTATTTCATGATAAGGCTTCACCTCTAGAGATTATAGTGGAAAAGGTCAAAAGAAGCATCAGAGAGAATGGTAATTTGTTTAGCGGTGAAGTGTTGGATCTCAATGATGGAGTTTTGAAATGCACTTTGGCTCTGTCTCCTTCGAGGCAAGAGAATGCCATTTGGTTTTCCCCTCCAATTGGCTCGGTTAATGCCAATTTCAATGGGGATGCAAAGGGAAACCTAGGCCCTGTGGGTTGTGGTGGGCTTATCCGTGATGACAAGGCCATTTGTCTAGTGGTCGTGGCCTTCCTTATTGGGGTCTAGTACAATCACATGGTGGAAGCAATGACCCTTCTGCAAACTCTAAAGCTAATCAATAAATCTATGCCTTCTAATGTTTGGATCGAAGGTGATTCAATGAATATCTTAAATTGCATTAAAGGGAAAACTAATTCATCATGGTCTATCAAGGTGATCATTGATGAGGCCTCTTTAATCATTAATTCCTTTTCAAATTTTATCATTTCACATACTTTCAGGGAAGTGAATTGTATAGAAGATGAGCTGGTGAACATCACAGTTAAGGCCAAGGGTATTATGACCTGGCACAGAGTTATTTGATTTGACAGTTGAAGTGAAGGCTAAGTTGGGTTATGATGTGACTCATAGAAAACAAGCAGATTTGGAAAATCTAAAAAATCTCTCATTATTTTATGGCGTTCATTAATTGATGGTAACAGGATTACAGAAAGGCGTGTCTTTCCCAAGAAGGTTATATGTAGACACGTGTTCATTGGCAGTTTTTAAAATTTGTTCTTGGCATTTTTACTTTGTCTCTATACCTCTTCTGCCATTTATAGCTATCCTCAAGGTATCATGGGTGGTGGGTTAAATAGAAAGGAGCCAAAAAATTGTAACAAATGAAAAACACAAACCAAACTTTGGGATAAACTTAAAAAAGGAGGCCTTACTAGCTATATGGAGTGGCTTTATGGCTCCAAAGATGCTATCATGAATGGTTTTGTGGAAATCTAGAAGGACATTATTGTGGTGATCGGAGGCATGGCCATTAAGATTATTGAAGATTTGACAGCGGATGTTACAGGCTTAAATAATAAAGGCATAAAATTTTATAGAGATAAAAAGATCTCTCAAAAATCCATTCAACATTTCCCAAAGGATAGAGAGGAAGCAGATAGCCTGGTGTAGGATTTTGCTGGGTTCTATGATGTTAGCTCCATTAAAGGTTTCTGGGCCAAAGTTCTTACAGTGATCATGGTGTATGTGTCTTTGGACAAAAGATACAAAAGGGCCCATTCTTATCACTTTGTGCTGTTAGGCCATTTCCGTCATAAGGTGAGGATTTCTTTCCCCTTCTACTTGCTACAATCTCTCCGTCATAGAATTTATGACCATAGGCAGAAGGATAGCAAGCCCATTCTTCATGAGCGCTTGATTCTCTTGATTGTGGAACAAGTCAAAAAATTCGCGGCCTCCAATCCACTTATTATTTCCCTGAAAGAGTTGGGCTCTATTAAGGCTGGAAAATAGCATAGGATTGGAGATGATAAGAGGGATTCAACTATTAAAAAGCTGAATTTTGAGAAAAATACAGGAATGGACACAGACTCAGATGTTGTGAGTGCTGATGGCTATGATGAGACCGACTGCATTCCTCACTCGCAGTCTAATGAAGACAACAAAGAATCTCTGTCTATTTTAGTCAGTGCCTCTGATGAGGAAGAGGTAAAAACAAAGGAAACCCACAGTGTTAAGGAAGCCCACAAGATTAAGGAAAAAAGTGAAATTTCTGAGGCTGCTGAGGATGTGGGAGGTCAAACAGTCCCCATTTTGGTTAATTACATGAGTTTGGAAGAGCATGATATCCCTATCTCTCTGAAGCTCAAGGTTGTAATGGAGGTGCATTGTGATCAGAAAGAGGCAGACACTCCAGGGAAAGACTATGTTGATAAGGAAGCTATCCCTTCTTCCTCTAAGAACATACATTTTTCTAGGCTAGTGGACATGCATGAACAGAATGTCCACCTTCTCCAGGAGGACATGGATGATAAAATCGAGCCCCCATTTGGGGTTCTTCAAACTGCCAAAGCTATGTCCTTGTACTCATTTTTATTGATGAAATGGGTATTTAAAGAAATCAAAAGTCTTCATCTAAACTACAGAGCTCTGTCTTCTCGTGTCGATCTTATTAACTCTGGGTTGGTTGGGGATGTAGGCAATCAGAACACAGAGGATGGGAAAAATCTACAGTCCCTACATGAGAGACTGGATACCTTGGAGAATACGGTGAAAAAATACATGAAGAAAAATAATGTCTTCATGGGTACTACTATGGAGTGTTTTAACTCTATAAAATCAGAAATGGATTCCCCCACTATGAATATTAATGAAGACAAAGATGATAATGGTGAGGAGGGACCTAGAAAGTGCATGCATTCAGCTAGGAAGAAGAAGATTCTAGACAAGATTTTGAAGCTGTTAGATTTCAACATGGACATCAAAAAGGTTGCAGAAGCATAGAAGGAAGCAGAGGGCACTCTCCTGTAGTTGGCCTAGTTCTAGTGTTCCCCTGTTTTTTGGCACTTCGTCTTTTGGTTTCTGGATGCCCAAGAGTCTAGCTGGTTTCTGACTTTTCTCTTTGGCTTTATGTCTATGTCTAGGTCTGCAGGCTGGTTCTTAGTCTTGTTTTTGTTTATTATGTTTTTAGCTGCTTATCTTTTTTCTTTAAATGTAAGGGGTTTCGGGTCCCCATAAAACCTATTTTTACTAGCAATAAAAAACAATCAACATTGTTTAAGAGTATCAATATTTTTAACTAAAAATTTATATTTCAAAATCTCAATTTCTGACATCCAGGTAGAGAGAGAGAGAGAGAGAGAGAGAGAGAGAGAGAGAGAGAGAGAGAGAGAGAGAGAGAGAGAGAGAGAGAGAGAGAGAGAGAGAGAGAGAGAGAGAGAGAGAGATATCTNGAGAGAGAGAGAGAGAGAGAGAGAGAGAGAGAGAGAGAGAGAGAGAGAGAGAGAGAGAGAGAGAGAAATCCTTCTCTATTTTAAAATTTCAATCAATATACTATTTTATTTTTCAAAATTGAAAAAAATGAAAATTTAAATAAAACAAAAATATTACATTTTGGTATGCCATCAATTTGTATGAGCATTACCTATTAAAATTTGTGTTCATATGAATATTTGCATTACAAAAATATTTTTTCTAGGCCTATTCAATTAAAAAAGAGTTTACATGAAGCCTATATGTTCGTTTGAACCCCATTTAATGAAAGGGTGTTTTTTAGCGTTGTTTTTACAAAATTTAATTGCTAGGATCACTAGATTTGATTTCCTCTCTTGAAACAATAACAACGTTATTCCTAAGGTTCTCCAAAGTTGTGGTACAACCTGCTTGCCTACTCAGTTGAAGATAAATGTGAATGTTCACAAGGAGGCCTCTGTAGGTATGTTCAAGACATCAAACTACAAAACAAATTTAGTACTTTTTTGTATTTTCTGATTTATCAAAGATTGTAGTTTTACTAATGATGCAAATTTATGTTTTTAAAGATGATTGATTTCAGATTTTTTCAGATTCATGGCAGAAATTTAAATGAGTAAGGTAACAAGAAATGAAGAAAATTACTAAAAATGAAGTCCTACCAACATAAGTCGTTGTTAACCCTTCCTTGCGAATTGAATGATGGAGAGATTTATAATAAACCCATGAAGTATAAATCAGGCATGTCACAATTATATACCCAATGGATGCAATTGTTTGGAGAGAAAATACATTCACCAATGTAAGATTTTCAAAACCTATCAAATTGTGAAACCACAAAGATGTGCACACACACAAGACAGATTTATCATTGAGCCCAATAGATGATCTTTCCCATACATTCATTACAACAAGGTAGATAGACAAAAACAAACTCCAAACAAAATAAATGCAGATTTGAAACACAATAAAATAGTTGGCTCTTTGAAAGAGAATGAATGTGCATACACACATTCACCAATTTCACATAAATAGCAGAAAATATCACACCACAAATGAAGCACCAATTGTAGATTTTTATTTCATTGAGAATTCGACCCTATTATATTGCTTTTGATTACAATATATAGAGTTATGATCTACAAACTCTAATTGCCAAAACTAGGGAATCAGAGACGCTAAAATATTGAAAACAAACTAAAACTAAAGATTCGCTGAAGGAAACTATTGGTAATTGATACTAAAAAACTTGCATGGATTTTTAATCCATTTACAATTAGTTTTCACATTCAAACGGGATCAAACTCGTCAAGAAAGAAGAGAGAGAACTTGAATTTTCTTTATATGCAACTGGAGTCTTCTTTTTGATCCCCAATTTCTCCCTTGGAATCTTCACATGTACTTCTCTTATAGGTGGGAATTGATATAGGACCCTTAGTCCTTGAAAATGAACTCCAGTTAGGCATCCATTAGATATGAAGTTTAGATTCCATGAAAAAAAGTGATCACATTGAAAAAGCCCAGAAATTCCAAGCCCGACCTCTGCACCAAAATTTTCCAAGTGCTAACTTGAATAAGTGTTAAAACCAAAAATGGAGACCCAAAAATTTTGGCCCTTTTAGAGGCCAAAAGGAAGAAATGCTAGGATTCTAAAAGGCCAAAATGCTGAAACTAGTGTTTGGAGGAAAGGTGGCTAAGAGTGAAAATCTAACCTTCTCAAAAAATGCTTTTCTAGGTTTTAGAAATCATCTTGGGAACACTTCTAGGTGAGAAGCTCATAGACTTTGCACTATTTCCTTCATTTCCTGACAATTTATTTCTTGCCTCTTGACTTTGTCAATCCGTCGTTCTTTCTTCTCTCTGAAAATGGTTAATTCAAAGCGAAGAACTTGATTTATTCCTTGTGTTCAGACATCCTCTGCATGTCTTCCATTGAATGGAACAATTTGTGTGGGGCCTCTTTAGTGCCAATACCTACCAGAGTATCCTTGAATTATTGTATCACTTCCTTTGCTGGGTGTAGGATCTGTTTACTTTAGTCCTAACAAATTTCTAAGTCGATACCTATGAAGAAGCCTTCTATTTCTTCTACCCAATCAATAACTTCTGTCTACTTTTCAAGTATGTAGGCTAGACACTTTTTGCAAAAATTAATGGTTTTGGCTATGCTCTTAATCCAAGTTTTAAATTTTTCCAGCTCTTTATCCTCATATACCTTAACCAAGATTTGGAATCATTGCTTCCTAATTACCTTGAGGTATTGGAGGGCAGCCTGCCATTTGGTTACTTCAGAATCCAATCCCTCCTCACTCTCCATCAGATCAATCAAGTTTCTCTTTTCAATCAGAATGACTTTGTAAGGCCTCCAAACTAGTTTGATTACCCCTTCTCCATACTGCTCAAAATTATTCTTCCAATCAGCACTTTCATGAATGAAAGAAGGGGTCACACTTGCTGGTAAGTCTTGGGAAGCTCTCTTTTCTAATACGGCCTGTAATGAGGCCTCTGGTAAACTTGGGTTAATGAGACCCACCATCTTATGAATGAACTTATTTAGAGCCTCATTTTTCACTATCAAGGACTTGATGGTCTTTGCATCCTCACTTATAAAGGCCAGAGCATGCTTCAAACCTAGAACTGCCAATGTCTTAATTCCTTCCCTAGTTGGCTCCGCAAGTCTACCTCTTCAAGTGTGTAATCCTTAGGGTCACTTGTGCTTGAGAGGTGCTAACAGAAGGGATCACTACCTGTCCCTTCTAGCAACCCCTAGTATCTTGGGTAACAAAGGATATGGTCTATGCTAGTATATTGGCCTCTTCTTGGTGGAAGGCTTTCTGTAAGAATGCCATGTTTGTATGTTCTTCCTTCCTCCTCATCTATGTAAGTTTTCTTCCAAGGCTGAATCTCTTTACTAAATAGAGTACATTTACTAGAGATGGTAACTAGCTCGTATGGGGCAATATGCGGGATCAAAGAAAAGATTTTGGATCTGGGAGTAACCTCCCCCTCTCCCTCTTTCTCATGTTCACCTTCTTCCCCAGCTTCCCCCTCATGTGTTTCTTCTTCGTGGCTTTCTTCTTCTCCCTTCTCTTCTTCTACTACAACATCTTGTTCATCTCTATCTCGGCCTTCATCCCCAGAGGAACTGATTAACACTTCTAAATTAAGGCCAATCATGGCTACTAGTGGGGTTTTGGAGGGAGACACGACTTCTATTCTTACTAGCACTTGGAGAGCCATGATGAAGCAAGGAAAAGGGACCAATGGGGGTGGAGTAGGTATTCGCATCATAGGTGATGGAGTAGGAGTAGAAGGAGTTAGAATGGGAGGTGGGAGAGTAGAAGCTGAAGGAGGCGGAGTTGGCGTTGGAGTTGGAAGAGAAGTAAGAATGGGAGGTGGGAGAGAGGTTGATGGAATGGGAGTGTGAGGTGGTGGAGTTGATGTAGAGCTCTCTCCTACAACTTTACCTCCTATACTCTGGCTAGCTGTGGCATCTTGAGTTTTGGGCCCTTGGCCAATGCTATAATCTACTACTATGGCATGCATTTTTAGTGTAGGATAAGTTAATTGGGCTAGAGGTGGAGTGGGGATTACTTGGGTCTTGATGGGAAATTATATCCCAAAGTTAATTCCTATTGTTATGTATGGTGTATCCTACCCATGGTTTCCAAACCCTTCAAGACCTTCAAAATTGGATATCTGGAACTCATTTGAACCTAGGGCATCCAAATGATTGTCCTTCTCTTTTGAATCCTATGTATGCTTCCTCATGGTCTCCTTCTCTTTTCTCTTCTGAGAGGCTGCACGAAAATTTGTCCTTTTTAAAAAAGGTGCATCTTCCTCTTCTGTTTTGTCTTGTAAAGTTTCTATTCATGGAGAGGTAGAAGCTCTCCTCCTTTTACAAATTTTATTCCCTTCTCCAGTGGTAGGGGGAGATTGGCCAGAAGTGGAAGGGCCTTCATCTAGGGTGACCTATGATGATCCAATAGGAGGATATATCTACCTTGCAATCCTAGTTTTTGGAGCCTGGTGCCTAGGATTTGGACCATATTCTACTGCCCGCTCATGGCCATACATTGTCCCTGGCTTTTGAGGTGGGCCCTTCTTTTATTGGGGTACAATAGACCTATCTCCACATTTTTTATCCTCCTTCCTAGGTGCATCCATCAATATTTTCACAAGAATAGGATCCATTTGATAAGTCCTTTTAATCCATGCCTCTTTTGTTTTGACCACATGCCTCGCTCTAAATTCCATGTTTTCATTTTCCTCTTTGTCCACCTCTACATTCAGAATGGGTGGAGTGTATATTTTATCCATAGTATAAATTGACTCCAATACATTATGTGAATCTTTCTCCCAAATCTATTACGGGATTTGGACCTTCAAGGTCTCCTATGCTAGTTCAAGGGACATCCTATTGTAATCCCTGATTTTGACATCGTGAGAATCCACATAGTTCATCCAATGATCTTCAATGTGTGCCTCGTAGATATAGAACTTGCCAATGATATGGCTATATGTGCCTATGGGGTCAAATCAGGCCCTGATGTTCTTATATAATTTGAGTGGGCATTATTCCTACTCAAAGGCTAAGGACTTGCAGATCTTCATGTCCTGGAGAGTGTAAGGGCCTAAGGAAGTCTCAACAGTACTTCTTACTATGCTTAATGTGTTCATATGCATCAACAAGCTATCTGGACATTTAGTGGATGACTACCCAATCAGATGGGTACCTGGGTAGCTTTTTTGGGTGCAAGGTAGATCCTGCCACTCTGATGTATGTAAATGTTCTAGATTGTATGTAATCATCCCCTATAGCCCTTACTTTGGCATCCACTTCTTCTGACAACCTCTTTGCGAAATCACCCTCAATGGATCTGATGATTGCAAAGATGAAAGCATCATTCACTTTTCTATAGTCTGGGTTATTCTCAGGAATATCTTCTCTTCTCACTAATTGTGGGTAGACAATATGAGGCCATGCATTGGGGTCATTGATGTTTCCCCTCTTCTTAATCCCTAGATAGTCTACTCTTATGGCTAGTAGGTACACCGTATATGTACTCATTTAGAATTTTGGGTTTTACTTAACTCCGGTCAGTTGTTCATCTAGTGTTTCTGTTATGATAGTAGCCCAATCGATCCTAGATTTGCGATTCCTAATCTTCTCTATCAATATGATCATCCAGTTCTTGAGTTAGATTGATTAAGGTAGCCTATACACTTGACTTATTAGGGTGACTGCAACATGGATTCCATCCATCAAGTGCCCTCTCTTGAGGTCTATTTTTTCCAGCTTGTTCGTTGAGAGAGGTTGTTTGAGGTATTCTTGGTTTTCAATCCCATATGCATCCTATGTTTTGTTTCTAAACCACCCTAGCCATTTTTCTATGTAGAAATCATAGAATTTGTCCTTGCCCTTTTGGAGATGGAAGACCTCTTCTATATTGTCGGTCCTAGCACTAGAACCACAAGTCCTTATATATCCTTAACCACCTTTTAATCTAGTATATAGTGGTTATCCAAGGCCATGATCAGTTCAGAGGACATGATTACCACTGGATGGGCTACTGCATTAACCAGCCCCGATAGGATGAGGGAGGTATAGTCTTGGGACCTTTTCACTGGTTGAGAACATTATACTAGGACCTTATCCTAGTCTACGTTCCTAATGTCAGTATCAGTGATCTCCATGTGCTTGTTTTCTGATCTTTGAAGGTGGGTGATTCCCCTTGTACATGTACTCATTGAGGATGTTGTTCGTTTCTAAGGCATTCCTACGAGAAAAATGTAAGTATCAGTATCTTTTATTAAAATAAAAACTAAAAATAAGGAAAGGAAAACAAACTAACTTTAAGAAAAAAAGAAGCAGAGGCTCTTTAAGTAGCCAAAATGTAGTTTTCTCTCTCTCGGTCATTTCTAGATTTGAGACGCTGAAGGAAAAGTCAGAGTGCAAAAAATTCAAAAATGTGATGAATGAGGTTGGAGAAACAACCCATCTCAGACTTTCAGTGTGCAAAAGTCTGAAACCTCTGGAAGGAAGACCTTGTCTTTGATCATTTCAAAATTTTGACTTCTCAGGGGTTTTAGAAATTTTGAAGGTCTAAAACACTGACGCTACCAAAAGTGCAAAACACACTTAGGTGTAAAATTGTCTAGGAGGGAAATGTTTTAGCCGTTTAGTCAACAAAAACCTGCGACTAGCTCATGATGAAAAAACCCTAACTTCTAAAATAAACAAAAGAAATGGGGAAAAAGAGGGGAGAAACCCCTCCACCAATCTAGGGGAAAAAATTCTAAGGACCTAAGAGGGGAACAACCATCCTAGGCTGAAACCCTAACTAAATAGAGGCAAAACAAATAAAAAAATGAGCTTGAGCGGAAGGGAGGACAAATGCCTGACCTATTGAATGTGAGGCGAGGGGAGGGAAATGATGATAGGGTGTGAGGAGAAAATGGAAAAGCACAGCGAGAATGAGAAATGAAAGATAGTGAGTACGCGGGGGCCAGAAGGAAAAAAAACATAGAAGAGAAAAAATGCAAAAGTGAGGAAAAAGTGACTTGGGCCACTTAAATAGCCCACAAGATGATGTCACCCAATTTTGGTGTTTTAGAGGCTTAAATGCAAAACATCGGATGGCCTCATCCCCCTTTTAGTGTTTTAGGGTTCAAAACATCGAAAGGTCTGAAGGTTTATCCCTCCAACCTTTTTGGTGTTTCGAATGATGAAACACCGAAAGGGTTGGGCTCGGCCTTTTGTCCCTTTTGGCATTTTGGAGGACTCTGGGTCCTCCAAAAATCCTAAAGGCAAAAAAGGCCGAAAAAACTTTGATTCTCCTCAACAGGCCCCTCAAGAACCTATTTGAAGGAACAAGGAGAGGCACAGACTCAAAAAGCCAAAAGAAAAAAATGGGGGTCCCCATGGTTAGAGGAGAAAAATAGGGTGTGTGTTGTGGACCTACAAAAAATAGCCCCGAAAAAAAGGAAGAATGAATAAGCCATTTCTTCATCACCAAGACTCTTCTAGATTCTAACTTTGTAGCCAAACTAAAAACAAGAGTTGTGTGTGTCGACTATCTTTCAATGAATTCTTAGTTTGACATTTTCTGCTTGTCTCCCAGTGTGTGTTAACATGTTTTCATTCCTTGACCTTTGATTGTGGTAACCATAACATTTTCCATTTTTTCCCAACCTTCACCATGTATACCAGGGCTTCCTAGAATGAGCTTTGCTGCCAGTCAGGTGTCCATTGCCCTGACAAAGTTTTCCCCAAATACCAGATGTAATTTTACTCTACTCTTGGCTGGGCATTCATAGCCCCGGTAGAGGTTTCTATAGTCACACTTGTCCATTTGGTCTTCCAGGCTGGAGCTATGTAAGAGAGCTATTTTTTTCCTTTTTTGAACAACTTCTTATTTTCTTGCATGATTCATATCAAGAGTCTAGATGCACGTAGTTCTATGTTTAGGTTCAGATTTTACTATTGCAACTATTTTCAAGCCATTATTTCTTTTGTGTATGTTTTTCCTTTCTTTTTTAGTTATTTTATTTTCCTCTTGCCTTCACATTCATTTAAACTTGGGTTATGGGACCGGTGGGTACCTGAATCCATGCACTATGCTGGTCGCAACTAACAAATGCTTGAGAAACCAATACTCTCAAGTGTCATCTCTTAGTGTAATTTTTGATTAGGATGACCAAGAATCAAACATCTCTCCAATTTTTAGTGATAAATACTACCACTTTGACTTCTGGAATGTTCTCTCCGCTGTATATTTCCTTGGAAAATTTGACTAAGAAATATGTCTGCTCCAATTTAGGGACCACTTGAAATGAATCTGATACATACTTGAACCAAAGAGAAACAAACCCTAACAAAGAGAGGAATGACCACAGATAGAGGAAAGGGACAGACAATTGGAAAATAGTAGAAAGAAAGAAAGAAAGAAAACAAATCCCCCAAAAATATGAAACTATGATACAAGGGATGAAAAGGCAATCCCGCTTAGGACCCAAAATAGTGTTTGAGGAATTTCTCATTGACTAGAAATGGGGTCAACCCTCTATCTAAAGTGTTGATCCTAAAAGTGTTCTCCCCCAAGATATTTGATATCTAGTAGGGGCCTATCTATAATTTTTGAAATTTGGTATGGCTGCACGGCTTTTATTTTGCCTTGTCCCACACGAGGACAAGGTCAGAGATCTTGAAAGCTTTAACAGTGGATCTCTTGTCAAACCACCACTTTAAAATGGCCTAGTGCTTCAACACATTCTCTAGGGCCAAAGTTCTTTTCTCCTCTAGGTTGAGGAGGTTCATGAGTCTAACTTGCACTCGATCTTCGCCTCCAACGTATTGGTCCATAAATCTCAAAATTGGGATTTTCAAGTTCATAGGAAAAATTGTTTGCAAGCCATAGACCAGTTGGTATGGGGATGTTCTCAAGGTGTTCTTAATAATCAACTGATCTATCCAAAAAGAATATTTCAGTTGTATGTGCCAATCCCGAGGATTGTCATCGAGGAGATGTTTGATCACTATCGTCAGGTTCTTATTTGTAGACTCCGCTATGCCATTTCCTTATGGATAATAATTTGAATAGAATTTGATAATTAATTTGTTCTCAAAGGCCCATTATGTGAGAAAGACAAAGGATAAAGAGGGATCATTGTCATATACCATATAGAATGGCATCCTTAACCTAGTTATGATGTGCTCCTCTAAGAACTTGGTTACTACCTCTGTAGTGCAATTATTCAATGCCTGGGACTCCATTTAGTGTGTGAAGTAATCAGTATCCATTAAAATGAACTTGTGTCTTGCAGATAAAGGGGGGATAATCATTCCAAAAAATCTAATCCCCATTACACATATGGGCATACCTCATATACTGGCTGTAAGGGCATTGCCAAATTTTTCTCTTGAGTTGGGCTTGTTTGGAAAGTATGTCATGATCTTACGTGTTCTGTACTATCTTTTAACAATGTTGGCCAAAAGTATCCTACCCTTAAGATTTGGTGAGCGGTTCCCTCAGCTGACCCATGTAAGAGCTGCTTTTGATTTTAAAAGCCCTTCTTTGCGAGCTATTTATCTCCTTTGGGCGGTGATTTTGTAGTAAGTAGTATACTACATCTTGATACCATATATTAGTGATCACACCTTGATCGATGTAAGTTTGGCATACTAGACCTTATTCCACTTTAGAGATTAGCTTCTTTAGGCCTTGTCCTCTTACTAGTTTCATTGGTTGGATTTCTAGGTCAAATTCTTGTAGTATTTCCATCCATTTCCCCCTTTTCTCTCCTATCTCATTCTCCATCAATAGATGTTTTATGGCTGCATCAAGGAATATCTCGAAGACTTTGCTCCTCAAGATGTACTCAGAGGGGAGGGGTGAATTAGTACCCTTGAAAATTTTTAGTCAATTAACCTTATTCTTTTAGTTATCAATTCCTTGTGTTACCGACCATATGTGCTATTCTTATATTATGCATGTTATATCAATTCATAAACTTAATTTGCATGTAAACATTCATAGAAAGATTCATGAAATGTAATGACACATGACACAAGATTTGGTAACACAGAAAATCCCTATTAGAAGGTAAAATATGTGGTGGGGATGAAACTCACAAAACTTCACTATCTGGAGAATGGAAGGGATCGATTAAGGCTTACAAGTTTGATCACTTCTGATGATCTTACCCTATTAGGAGTACCATGTTTAAACTGGTTAAGGTCTACTCTATTAAGAGCTTTAGCAACACTATTTAGTGTGCACTCGGTTAAGAGGTTTACAAAGGATTGTTAAATCTACCTTCTCAAAGGATTTCTTCTATTTTCTACACTTGTTAGAATGTAGTAAAAAATACTTATTGACTTGAGTGTATGCAATCCATAATTGCTGACTACAGATCCATTAAAGATTACAATATGATCTATCACCTATAGTGATTGATTAATACCTCTCTTATGCTTGGTAGCCTTGGATCTTGTTCTGGGTAAGTGATTTCATCGTTTGTTGTCCCTCTGCATAAAAATCTATCTCTGATCCATAGAAGTGTTTTTATGTACAATCATCATCACATCCTCCATTCTAATTGATTACACATCTATTTATACAATGAATTTGACCTAAATGAGTTTCATGCTTTACAATGTTAACTCTATGATCAAAGGTTTACAACTTGACCTTAATCTCCTAGTTAGCATGTTTTGCATCAGTTAGACTGATTAAAACAATTACAATTACTTTGCTTGTCCCTCAAGAAATGGATTTAACGATATGCTTTAAAGATAAATATAAAACATAAGTGTTTTCTCTGACGTGTAAGTTAGATCCACATTTCTCTAAATAAAACTATCTCTTGGTAGGCTGGTGCTCAGGTTGCTATGTATATTGTCTTTCGAGTTCCTTTATTGTCCGATTGAAGGTTTCCTCTATCGGGTCACTCTATTGGGTTTCACTTCAACATTTTTGGGTTTTACTTGTAAACTATGTTGTCAATTGACATTGTAACCTTCTTTGTCAAGTTGCACTCTAAACTATTTTATCCGGTTCCCTTTTACTTAAAATTTTTGGTGACCTCTGTTAATTGCTGTGTCAGGTTGCATTGAAACCTGTCTTTCGATGATCATGTACCGACAGTTCAAAACTTTTTTTGCTTGTATACTAATTGCAAAATATGTCATCAATCTCCCCCTTTGACATTAGTATTAAAAACTGATATGTGCAAAACTAAAATGTTTAGTATGTACACCATGTAATCATCTTGTCTGTATGACTCCCCCTATGTGCATGCTATTATAGTATATGTATATGTATATACACTTAACTTTATACTATTTTCCCCTTTTCATTATTTCCCCATTATACCTTATCCACTCTATTTGTCACATTATTTCCCCCTTTTTTGATAATAAGGACAAAGGTGTAATACTTACAACTTGTCAAAAATGTGGGAATGGGATTTCTCTATGTCTTCCATCATTTTCTCCCACTTTTCCTTAAGGTGTTATAGGGCCATGTTCTCCAATGTAATTCTCACATGCATATCATATATACTGTTGGTGACAGACATCTCTGGGGTGGCAATCAATTGTCTTGCCGAAGTCATATGCTATTGCAGTAAATTGAGATTAGGCAGGAGTAGAGCCTGAAGCTGGGTTACCTCATCTCTAAATTTTGTTTCTGCCTCTAAAATCTCAAGTCTCAACCTTTTAGCTTCCATAATCTTTTCATAATGCAACTTGATTGCATTGTTAGTTGTTGTAAGACCCTGTGCACTAGAATTTAGATCTTCATGTATCTATGCAATCTTCTCACTATTCTCCTTAGTAAATTTCTCTATTTTGCATAACTTATGAACTAACATTACAACTTCTTAAATGATTGGGTGTAATTTATTGGCTAGGTAAGATAACTTTACCTTGTTCTTGGATACTTCTTGGCTGATTTTCTCTATCAAGTTGTATTGGTATTTTTTGCATGTTCTTCTATTTCCTTCTCTACATACACATTCTATGATGTGATGGTGTTTGTAAGAACTGCTAATTGATCAATGATAGAAGAATTTTGATCAGTGTCTTTATTAGGTACAATCTGCAGAAGTATTTCTTTGGTTGTCTCTAGTACCTATGAGTCCTTGGTCTCCTTCTTAAGATTATCTTGGATAGCTTTCCTTTTACAAAGTTCTTCATACTTTGTAAGTGACTTTGGATCCAATGTCCTTGGATCATAGTCTGGTATTTCAATGATCTCTTCTAGTGTGAATGGATTATTATTCTTCTTCTTCTTTTTCTTGGAGAGTGTAGTGGAGGCACTTATATGTAGTACCATACCAAGTTCCTTTTCTTGGTCTAATGTGCTTCATGAAGGCTTTGGGGGTGTAGTGCCTTTTATCTATTTCTCGGTGTCTACCTGTCAGGTTGGTTTGGAAATCTCCACATCAACCTTTTCTTTATCTGTAACTTCTCATTTGGTATCCTTAAGAGTGAAATTACCTTCCTTGTCTTTTTCACCTTTATCTTTTTGTTCTCCATTTTTTTCTTTTTTCTCTTCATTTGTTACATTATGCTCATTAGTTGTATTTTTATGTTCCTCTTCACCTTATCCTTGGGTATGCTTGTATCATGCTCAGGTGACTTCTCCTATTCTGAGATGATATTTATAGCCTCTATCAATAATATTATTTGGCCTTGTATATTCACCTGTGCATAATTTGTTGTTGTATCTTGTTCCTTTGGCTGATCGGAGGTAACAATAACATCTTCATCTGCCTTTGCTTCTTCAGCATGAAATGTAGTGATATCTATTATTGTCACATCTTGGTTTGTGACATCTATTGTGTCCTTTAATGTCTTCAAAATCGTAGGAATGTCATCCATTTCTTTGCTAGCCTTGATGTTCAATTCAACTTGATTGTCATCCTTAGTGTCATTTATAAGTATGTTCTTTGGGGTTGGGTTTTCTTGATTTTCTTCATTGTGAGGCTTGTCAGTAAGTTCTAATACTCTCGTGGGGCCTATGCCCTCTTTAGGTACTGTTAAGTACTTGAAATATCACCCTAAATCATGCATGAGGACACAATGACATCTCATGGAAACAATGGAAACCTTCCTGACTTGTGGGTGCCACTGATTAGGAAGGAATCTCTGAATTCTAGGCCGGTTCCTATTGAATTTTTTATATTACCTCTGACTGACTCTCTCATTAGGAAAAGGGTAAAAGGATAACTTAAAAACTAAATAAATTAAAACTGGGGGCGATACACCAAACTGATTTCAGATTAATCATAATTTCAAACAAGGATCAACATGACCTATACTATTGAGACTTGAAATGGAGATTCATTATTCAACATATAGGTTAACATAAGTATCTGAATATTAGGGTTTATACCTCAACTAATAACCTACCAAAAGGAATACAATCTCTACAAATAGGTTATATTTTAATAGCTGAAAAAAGAATTAGATTAATTCACTAAGTCTGCTATAGAATACATCATACTGAAGGCAGAAATGGAGATTAGGATTAAATATAAAAACTTAGAAAATATATGAATGATAAGTACACCTACTTTATTTCCTTCAAAATCTACAATGGTTACATATCATCATGTAAAAAATAGGCCAAGGAAAAAATATATCCACTTGAACACTATTCTGCACCAAAACTAAACCCCTGGTTACAAAATGTGTGTAGAAAATACAAAGGGACTGATATGTCCACAAAACAACTTTCTCCAAAATCTTTTAACCCCTATCAATGGATAAAAAATCAAGATATATACCCGAAAAGACCCCCTCAAGACAATCTCTAAAATGAGCTCCTCCCCTAAAGTCACTCCTTCAATGTAGTCAAAACCCTAAATCTTAGGCACCATATATGCCTCAATCTATGTTCAAGTGATTTACATATTAGAGGGGTAACTAATGGGACTCCTAAGTTTGAAAATTATCCTAAAAAATATCTTTATGTAGGAAATATCCTCTATAATTAAAAAATAGATACATTACTTAAGGAAAAAAAAACCCATACTCTACAGCACCTAAGAAAATGTTACTAGACTTGACCTAAATCGACATATACAAAAAATACAATCTCGAATATCATCTAAGAAAATAGCATCTCTGTTTCACCCTTAGAAAACTACAAAACATTTGCTAATATTACAAACACTTGTCATCTCCACTAGTGACCTCTGAATGACACCTATTCTGATTTTCCACTTGGGAGGATGAGCATCTTGATGATCCTCTATCGAGAACTACATCATTGAAGGCATTAACTACCATGTACTCCAAAATTTCAGATTTTATTTGGCTCCATTTATTCTCTGCACTAGTTATCGATACTTCTCAAACATTTTGTAAACAAAAATGAAGGGTTTTGAAACCCTAGTTGTATGGAGATGAGCACACTATAATGATGGTGGTGATTTTGGATTTTTCTTTGACTGAGGCTCGGGTTGTTTAACTGGAGATTTTCTAATGATTTTGGACTCGGTTTTAAAATCTTCACTGTCAATTTGAACTGGAGTCTGGGATGTGAAGATAAGTATCACCTCTTCAATACTTTGTTAACTGCTTCACATTGCTTTATTATTTTCTTTGATTGTAGCTACGAATCTAGAGAAGAAAATGCAAAATTGTTGTTTATGATATACATATGTTTGTAATAAGTATTTGGGGAAGTTACACTTTCACTTTCTGTTCCTTTATTATACAGTCTCGCATTCATTAGGTATTCCATGTCATTGAACTTGGGTTTTTTTCTTTGTCTTTTTATAAACTATTGTGGATAGTCATGCCCCTTGGATCTTCACCCTTCATTGTCGGATGGCTGCTTACCACCATGTTTGAATCTTTTTGGTTTGATCTTTTGAGGTAGTAGCAAGTGTATATCATTGTTTTATGGCCCAAAGACTTGACCTGACCATACTTTGATCCTATATATATGAAATTGTATTCTTTAAAAGTATTGATGTATGAGGGGTTCGAGCACGGGCTCGTGACATCCATAACATGACTGTGCTTGGTTTCTGAATTTTGAAATGTGTTTTCTGTTATTTACTCCTAGATAGCATTGTTATTTTCTCTTCTCTACATAACATTGTTTATAAATTCCTCTTTCTCAGTATTTAATTACTCTGTAGCATCCTTGGCATCACAGAGGTGAATTTGAATTCTTACTATTACATTGGAGGCTCTCTTGGATTCATTGTTTGCATCATCACTATAACAACATTATTGATTAGCAAATACTTGATTTTCAATGTTTCTCATGTCTTGATGTAATAATTTTTTGTCTAACGATGGTTATTAAATATTTCATTTCTACTTTCCATCATTGCTAAACTTGATCCCCTATTTGATAGCACTGTATTTATTCTTGTAGATATGCAAACTTGTGTGAAATTTATCATACCTGGTAATGTAAGAATGTTAAGATAATACACCAAATTTTGATTGATCATATTGATGTATCTATTTCATTCTCTTGCACATGTTCATATGAGGTTTGAGCATGGCCTCATGACACAAAAAAACATTGTTTCTTTTTATTACAACCATTCAGCAAGTTTATATTACACCAATCATAATCATGCCACTTTTGCAAGATTGCACTACTTTTTTTTTTGGAAAATTCTAACTATGTTAAGTATGTTCATGGTTTTGCTTTCCATAGGATGGGGAAGGAGATAACAACTAGATGTGTTTTTATGAGCTACTACAGTGTCTAGATGATCAAATAAATGATTTTCCACACATTATAGTAGCTCAGAATTTTGTAGCTAATTATTATCCTCTTCTGCATGGCATCTTTAAATACAGTAAAAAGGTTTTATAAAGATATATATGTCCCTTTGAAACTGATATTCAGTTTGTGTACAAGCATATTTTTACCTTGCATTCATGTTATTAGAAAATGTACAATATTGAGAGTATGATTGTTATGTGAGATTCAAGGTTTCATCCATTTCTTAGATCCAACTTGGATCTAACCCCTCCTTTTCCATGATGCAGGACATAGGACCTAATGAAGACTCAGGATGTAGGACACATGAGAGGGATAATAAGAAGATGAAGACTTAAGAAGATGCAGACAAAAAACCTAAAGAGGCAACGCATGGACTCCCATTCTCATATATCTATCATGCCTTCTATCTTGCATAATTTTTTCTCTAAGGTTTCAATGTAAAAAATGTATAATAAAGACAACATCCTTTCTTACTGTATAGTCAGAAAATGGAAGCACTTCCATTATAGACTGGTTTATCCTTCCGAAAAAGTGGTTTTGGGGTCATGTCAAGCGCCTTGAATGGGTTCATGATTTAAACCTGGCTTTCCCCCTGTTATTCCCCAATTCTCCACCTTTCTCTAGCTAATTTCTTGCATTCAGGACTGCAAATCTGAGATCTTTGACCTCAGGGTCTAGGTTGAAATTTTAGGTCTTTGTCAACCTCAACCATGACCTAGGTCAAGGTCAACCTCACCCCTGACCTAGGTCAAGGTCAACCTCAACATTTACCCAGTGTCTAGATTTTAGGGTCCCACAGTTTCCAGATGTCGGTCTTTGAAAAAGTTAATTCCCGCTTCTGGGTCAGCCATTTTGGGTTCTAAAGAGATGATTCCTAAATTATATTTAGCATAGGTCCTCTCCTAGGGGTAAAGGATTTAGTGGGAATTTAATTTTCCTATGTTAGACTCCTTAGAAGATCGTTCCCTAATTTCATATAAAAGGAAGTTTTCTCCTCTCATTTTCTCTAAGCATAATCAAATATCACTAAGCGATATTGAGAAACTAAGTCCTCTATTGAAGCCTAAGAATCATCTAGTGAAGATTCAAGCAAGAAATCAAGCAATATTTGAAGCAAGTATGCATCTATCATCAAGCATCCGTTCATCAAAGAGATCCATGGGAGGCCATTGAAGTATTCAAGCTACATAGTGCCCTTTTTGGTGATCTCTCCATCCATCTTCTTCAAGCCTCTTCATACTCAAGAACCCATGCAAGACTTGGTGTTGGAGATCAACAAGCAATTGGTTGAAGACATCCTAAATTATAAATTCTAGATCTATTGGTGCATACCTACTTGTGGATTCAAGGATTCGAGTCCTCCGCAAGGACTTTTACAAGCAAGGTGAATTTACGCATTTACTTTGTTTACTTCTACAATTTCAATTATATATATATATATATGAGGTTAATTCGAAAACTGGGGTTTGATTAAGGCAAACCCCTTCCCCCCAAACAAAAAAATCTCTTTTTCTTGTAGGTACAGGTTTAGGATTAAATATTTGAACTCAGATTTGGATACCCTTTTCAGTGAACTATCAGGATCCGCGAACATATTTTCTGTTGGACCTGTGCAGGTCAGGGTTGAGATTATTGGGTCAAGGTCGACCTTTTTAATAAGATTGTTTTGGATCCAAAAAATACTTCTGGGTTTTGTTCGTCTCTGCATTTCCTTTCCAGATCATACTTTAAATTTTCCAAAAAATAGAGTACAGACCTCAGAAAATAGTATTCTTTGATCTGCAATTATTTAAGGTTAGTACTTCCTCTCATCCTTTTCAATTACTATTGTATATCATATCTCTTTAATTAGAAGAGCATAATTTAAAATCTTCCTTTCTCTCATTTCCAAATGATTGATTCGCTTGTGAATTGATCCTTCTTTTGGGTTAATCAACTTGGATCTTTCATTTGTGCATTTAGGGATAAAAGAGGAACATCTTATCTTCCTTCCCCTTATATTCTTAATCACACAACAATTCAATATCACAATCACATACATAACAAAAACTAAATTAAATGTAAAGGTTAAGGAAATACACCCATAATCAATACATCATGTAATCAATTTTCTTCCTTTACATTTTGGTGAACCCGTGATAGAAAACTCTTTATTTTTGGTGTTAGATTTACATGTTTATGCTAGATCTTTCATGTTCTTTCAATTACATTTAAAATTCATAAATCAATATCTTGTGTTAGTTCATTTGCATTGCATTGCTTTATGAGCTTTACCACTTCTAGTCCTACTTATAGTATCCCGGTTTTCGATCCCAAGTATTCCTCTCCTTTTCTTAGGATCCCAGATATAATTTGATAACTCATGATTCCAATCCTTCTATGGAGCATAACTCTTATTGCTCATCTCATGATGAGGATGATGCCTTAAGAGTTCCTCCTGAACAAGTGTAAAAACTCTCAACTGAACTTGATAAAATGGGAAAATGGCTCATCCAAGAAAACCATAATCAATATTCTATCCAAGCTATAGAGGCTATTAATAAATTCCTCCGTGATAATGATCAAGGTGTTAACTTCTTGCATGGTCTTACTCATCTTGTGCATTCAAATGTTAAACCTTTATTTCAAGAGGCTCAAGAGTTAGGATATACACCTCCTATCACTAGTGAGGGACTTTATTTTGTTCCTTTACCTAGCATTCCTACTTATAATCCTCCTTTGATGAGTACATCTATCCCAATTGCATATATTCCTGTGAGTGTTCCTTCGGTATCTCTACCTACCTCACAACCTTCATATCATAATGTACCTCTTACTTATTCTAATCCTCTTCCAACTATGGTTCCTAATGTTCCACCGGTTGTGTCTTCTATTCTTTCTTCTTCCTACACTTTTCCTAGTGTTCCTAATATTTATATGCCACCTATTTCCTCTAATGATTCCATAATTACTAGTTTGGCTAAAACTGTATCATCTTTACAAAAACAACTTGTATCTTTAACACAATCCAAGTTTAGCATTCCTACATGTGGCATGGGTAGTCCTTTATCCTTAGACATCATTTGTGTTGTTGTCCCTCAACAAGCCGATATGCCTCATCTTGAGAATTACAATGGTAAAGGCGATCCTGTCACTCATGTTAAAACATTTTAAATCCTTTCTAGTGATTATGCTCATGACCATATGATTTTAGCTAAATTGTTTTATAGAACTTTTCATGATAAGGCTTTGCAATGGTATTGTTCTTTATCTCCTTATTGAATTGATTCTTTTCCTAAACTTTCTAATACCTTTATCCAAAAATTTCAAAATAACATTGGTCCACAAGTTTCCTTAACTGATTTACTGCTTTGTAAACAAACCATTAAGGAAAGATTGACTGGTTTCATTGGTAGATTTAAGCATTTGTATGCTCAGATTTCTTATCCTATTCCTAATATTGATATTCAACACATGTTTATTTCAAATTTACAAAAGGATATTTGAGATAAGATTCTTCTTACTGAATTTAGCTCTTTTCAACAACTTTGTACAACACTTCACCATTATCAGTTACAAGTGAGTCAATTTGAGAGAAACACTCCAAGGGCTCCTATTCCCATTGATAAGAGTGACAATGCTCCTAATTCTAATAAGTTTTAGAAACCTAATAACTATGTCAATATTAATAAATAGATAAATGTAGTTGCTGATCAAGTTGTTGTTACATCCAATAATGCCACTTCTACATCCACTGCTTTCCGTATGAATCGTATATTTACTCCTCTCTCTAAAAATTTACATTCTATAATGAGTAGGTTGTTAAGTGCTAATATGATTACCTTGCCTCCTATTCGACCTATCCTCCTTACCATGATAGCATCCAAATCCTTTGATTCTAAAGATTTTTGTCAATACCATCGCCAGAATGGTCATGATACTGAAAAATGTTATTCTCTAAAGCATAAAATTCAAGATTTAATTGATTCTAAGGCTTTGTCTGGTGATAATTTGGATGGTAGTGGAAATAAATCTATTTCTCCTCCTAATCAAAACCTTCAAATTTATACAAATCCTTTACCTACACATGATACTAATACCATAGCTCAACCATCTTCTGTGGATATTGTTTATGATTCAAAGATAGATGATCTTAAACATATTGTTAATCATGTGGAGTGTGTCATTTCATCTCAACCTACTGTTCATGATCCTTCACCTCTACTTCAACTTCCTGTTCCACCTAAAATTCAAAAACAAACTAAGGATAAGCGACCTAGGGAGCTTTTAATCACCTTTGATGATTCTAAAATGACTAAAGCTCTTGATGGTCCCCTTTAAATCTATGCTAGGATTTCTAAGATACCTACTCCTAGTTGTCTTGTTGATCCCACATCTTTAATAAATTCCATTAATGAGGAAAATGTTTTTATGAAAAGCTTACAATGTGATTACTATGATCCATCTGATGCATGGATCCAAACTTGTAATGGTTTTCTTTATCCTGCACTTGGTTCTATCAACTTACCAGTGGAACTTTGTTGAAAAGTTGAAGATACTACCTTCGTTGTTATTCCTACTTCTAATCAATTCCAAATCAAATTTGGTTTACCGTGGATAACTGCTATGCATGGTATTTCTTCTCCCATTCATAAATTTTTTAAGTTCATTCATAATGGAGAAGTAAAAATGATTAATCATGGTTTGTATCAACCTTATAGGCCGAGATATTGTTCTACTTTTGATTTCTTCTGGCCTTCATTACCTAGTTCATGTCCTCCTCACCCTAATCATATTTTTTGCTCATATGAAGCTTACAAACATTGTAAAATTGCTGAGTTAAGAATGCCTCAGATAGATCTCAACCGTGGTCTTTTGCCTACTCCTTCCATACCTCCTTTACTCATTATTTCTAGTTCTAATAATCAAACTTCTACTATTTTATTACAACCCATTGAGAATCCTCCTATAGAACCTGTGAAGGAATCTGTTATTATTCCTCCTAGTTCTCAACATGTGTTAAGTAAATCAAAATGCAACAAATTTGCTAATGAACATCGTAAGAAGCATAGAGCTAATGCTAGGGCTCGTGCTTCTCTTCTTTTAAACTCTTTACCTTCTTTTAACCAACCTATGCCTGATGTGTCGAAAGAAGTCAATATTCATAATGATGTTAAGATGAATGATTGTGATGATCCTATTTTCATCTTAGATCCCATTTCAATGAATCTTGATGAGGAAGATACTTTAGATGATCCTATTGATCTTAGTGATGAATATGAGACCATTGATCTTGATACTGATTTACCTCATATACTTTCAACTCAATTGATAATTACACCTAGTATCAAGCAACACAATTCTCAAGACAATCCTTGTTTGGAACTAGCTATCATTCCTACTGTATTGAATATAGTCCCTCTTGTGAGTTTCCCACCTTCCCTAACTGACATAAACCAAGATAGGGAGAGTAGGCAATGTGCCTGATTAGCCTATCCCTCATGGTAGCCCTTTTTGTGTTTGCATTTTGTACTATGCTTCTCCCATAATGTGTTTGCTAAATGTTTGTTAGATTCTTTTATACAACCCTTGTTACTTTGTTGGTGCAAGGTGGTAAAAGATTCAAACCTATTGTACAATTCCTCTATATGTATCTTTATTCTTCTATATGTTGTTTCTATGTTATGTTGTACTTGTGCTATTGTTCATAAAATTTTCCCTTTTATAATCAACTTGGATCTACGACATGGTAGCACTGATTCTTTTTGGTCTCCAGGTTGTGGTCCAAAAATATTCCTCTTTGTAACTCTTAAGTTTTTTTCCTCCATTGTGATTGTAGTTCTACTTTATCTGGGGAATGGTGTCAATTCATTTGGAATAATATCATATTTATATGTACATGTTATCTTATGATCATACTGACCCCACAGTAGGTAGATCCCTTTTGTGTTCTTGTGTATGTTTATGTTTTATTTCCCTTGATTTGTCTTCATTTGGGGGCATCTCATAGTGGAAATGTAATCCGTAGAGTTTTTTATGTTTTCGTTCAAGACATTGCTAATGTTAAAGTGTTAGCAATGACTTTAATGTAGGGGCATACGCTCTACTCACTTTTTGCACACACACACACACACATTCAAAATATTTTCAAGCACCTAAAACTTTTCCCCTTTATGGATTAAAAACTAATCCTTAAAGCATGGACATTTTACATTTTATTTTTTAGGATCTCTTGATCCCTCTAGTTTAAATTTACATGGATCTCTTGATCCCTCTAGTTTTTCAATGTTTTGATCTTTTAAGCTCGAAAGGTGTCCTTAAGAACGGATCTCCCTGATGGGTTAACTAGTGAGTAGCCACATTCACTAGGCGGTTTAATTCCATCTTTCCAGTTACACTGTTTACTTGTGTGGTTCACAATGGGACATAGATTGGGAGAGATAATCACACCCTCTCTCTCTCTCCTTAACTAGGGATGTCTCTCTTATCATAATCTTAGGGTTGACAAACATTTAAGTTCCTTGGGGGCTTGAGGATTTCTTTGTCCCTTTTTCATTCCAATAAGATTGTTTGTTCTTTATGATCTCCTTTACCAAGAGTTTGTGTTGAGTCCATACTCTTGCTAAAGTGGGGGCTAAATGAATAGTCGGAAAATGGAAGCACTTCCATTGTAGCCTATTTTATCCTTCCAAGAAATTTTTTTTGGGGTCATGTCAAGTTCCTTGAATGGGTTCTCGATTTAGACCTAGTTTTTCCCCTATTCTGCCCCAATTCTCCACCTTTCTCTAGCCAATTTATGGCATTCTGGACTGCAAATCTAAGATCTTTGACCTTAGGGTAAGGGTAGAAATTTTGGGTCTATGTTGACCTTGACCCTGACCTAGGTCAAGGTTGACCTCACCCCTGACCTAGGTAAAGGTCAACCTTGAACTTGACCTAGAGTCCAGAATTTAGGGTCCCATAGTTTTCGGATGTCGGTCTTTCAAAAAGTTAATTCTCGCTTCCGGGTCGACTGTTTCAGGTTTTGAAGTGATGATTCTTAAATTATATTTAACATAGGTCCTCTCCTAGGGGTAAAGTCTTTAATGGGAATTTAATTCTCCTATGTCTTCCTCCTTAGAATATTGTGCCCTAATTTCATATAAAAGGAAGTTTTCTCCTCTCATTTTGTCTAAGCATAATCAACTATCACTGAGCGATATTGAGAAACTAAGTCCTCTATTGAGGCCTAAGCATCATCAAGTGAAGATTCAAGCAAGAAATCAAGCAATATTTGAAGCAAGGATTCATCCATCATCAAGCATCCATTCATCAAAGAGATCCATGGGAGGCCATTGAAGAATTCAAGCTACATAGTGCTATTTTTGGTGATCTCTCCATCCATCTTCTTCCAAGCCTCTTCATACTCAAGAACCCATTCAAGAATTGGTGTTGGAGATCAACAAGAAATTGATTGAAGACATCCTACATTATAAATTATAGATCTATTGGTGCATACCTACTTGTGGATTAAAGTATTCGAATCCTCCATAAGGACTTTCACAAGCAAGATGAATTTATGCATTTACTTTGTTTACTTCTGGAATTTCAATTATATATTGCAATGGATAAAATTTGGATTGGTTGATCCTAGAGATCTCCTAAGTAGGGTTTGCATAATGAGAAAAGAGAGCCTAAGTCCAAATTCAATAATTTACACTTAACTATGTTGATCAAAAGGATGGAAAAAAGCATGTAAAGAATAGGGGGATAAGAAGCCTACCTCATAACATAGCAGATCTGGAAAAACTCATTTTCTGAGTTCTATAGACTATTTCTAGTAATGTTGACAGTTGATCTCAGACCGGAACACAAAGATGACCAAACCCTAGAAAAATTTTCTTGATCCAATGTCATCTTATGAAAAAGGTTGAACCTGTACCACAAATGCCAACCCTGTCCTGCACAGATCTGAAAGTATCCCTATTCGCTTCGTTCGAAAGAAAACTGAAAAGGGTATCCAGATCTGGTCTCATATTTGCTATCCTACACCTGCAAATATTTGAAAAAGGGGTTTTTGGGTGGCTATATAGGGTTTTTCCTTATTCAAACCCCCATTTTGGTGGTTTCCACCTCCACAAATAATCGAATATGGAATATATAATGTGTGTGTATTGCTCTTTTGAAAAGAGTCTTTAAGCATGCAATATAAGGATCTAATATTCTAGATTAACAATCCTAACATAACATGGAAATGAGAAAGCAATGCATAGATTTGAATATGAAAAAGAAAGAATACCAATCCCCCAAGGCTAAATTATTCCTATCAACTCACAATCCGTAATTTCTACACCATGATAATGTCCTTTAAATGCTTGAATGTTGAAAATAGTAGATCTAAAGAGAATGCCTTCTTGCTTCAATGAAGATCCACCATAGCTTGTCCATGAAAATGATTGATTGAAGATGATGATATGTCTTCTTAGCTTTCTATATCATCTTCTTTCTTTTTTTCATCATTTCATCATGTCATCTCCCGATTTTGTTTCATCTCATGATCAAATGAAGGCAAAAGAGAGTGTTTATATAGAGATCTCAATATAGGTCTCCTAGGGAAATGCAAGGGACTCAAATTCAAATTTAATCTTGAATCATGGTCCAATTACCATAACCGACCAAGGAGGGAACATAATTATTCAAATATCAGAGAAAGCACTTCTGCATCCGAACCTGGGGACCTATTTTAAGTTCCAGACCCCGACAAGCTCCAGATGTGAAAGTGGGGACCCATACCTTACAGAGGATAGGGTTGACCTCAGCCCTGTCTTAGGATAGGGTTGACCTTGGCCCTAACCTAGGTCAGGTTTGAACTCAGCCCTCACCTAGGTTACGGTCAACCTTGACCCTGTCCTGAGGTTTCAGGCAGGTCTCTAGAATGTTGCAGAGAGGCTCCCAGGTCAGCCGGGGACCTAGGAAGGTGGGGGAATGAACCAGAATGTTAAGAAGGCCTAGAGGCCTAGAAAGAGAGTAGGTTGAGGCCCAAGAGGACCAATACATAGATCCTACCTAGAGAAATGAGTCATGGAAAGGGAAATCTAGGAGGATCCACAAGATCCTAACCCTAATTTCACCTAATCAAACACATATGAAAATCTAATATGAAAACAAACTAAATGAGGGTGCTAAACTCATCCAAATGGAAGTGCTTCCATTTTAAGATGATAAATTTATCCCCCACTTTAGATTATCTATGATACTACATTAATATGCAAGCTAAAGTAAGAAAACATCATAAAGTATAAAAAGGATATAGCCAAGTCCTTAATGCAAAGATCCTGCAAGAAACCATTAGTATCTCCAACCTACAGCACACGAGGTTAATGAAAATCCAAAGAGCACCTAATTCTTACTATTATTATTTTGATAATTATATAGAGCCCCTTATGCCCCCTCTTGATTCAGCTTACTAATTCATGGAAGGTGAAACAGGGTGATAAGGTGAGTTCTATATACTGAGTATGCAATTTGTTGAAAAGTCATTTTCTAAACTAGTTAGAAGTTTCCTAAACCTTCCTAAACTTATTCAAGAGGTTAGGTATCTGAATCACAATTCCAATGCCTCTAACGGCACTAAAAAAAGAGTTACCAAACTCAAGTTATGATGAAAAGAGTAGATGTCTATCTAAATGCATATAAAGGGAAAATTCAAATTTAACCTTCAAAATGTGAAATGAAACCCTAGAAAAACCCTAAATTAATGCCTATAAATAAGAGAAAGAGATACTTACCCCCTCATTCTTACCATTTACAGAGTTGGAGCAAGGAGATAGGATGCCAAAGGGAGAGGAATTTTGAGCAAGCCGCATGGAGGTCCAGAGAGAGTGTCTAGCCGGCAGACAGCCATTGCCCGAGGTAAGTTCTTGTTTTTAGTATCTGTGATTGAAATTTTGATGTTTTTATAGGGAAAGTCAACCCTCACCCAATAAGGTCAACCCTGACCCAGTAAGGTTGACCTTGACCCTTTAAGGTTGACCCTGTCTTGGAAGGTTCTATCCTTGTTGGGGAGCAGGTCGACCCTAACCCCTAAAAGTTGACCCTGACCCCTAAAGGTCGACCCTGACCTATTAAGGTCAACCCTGTCCAGGTCAGGTCATTTTTGAAGTTGTTTGATTCAGAAGGACTGATATGCCTTATGTTTTTTCTTATAGGATCCAGTTCGTCTTCGAGAGCATCCCTTTGGAGGGTTATTTTTGTCTGTCAGAGGGAGTGTCTCTGAGCTACAGCCAAAGGAGATTCAATTGTTGAGAGATGTGGGATTGTACTAGGTAGCAGACCTACCATAGCTAAGGTTCCATCAATCTATGATATCGGCCATGATAAAGAGATGGGATGAGGATACATGTTCCTTCCATCTTCCGTCAGGACAGATCACAGTCATGTTGGAGGATGTGTATAGGATCCTATGACTTCCGATCCGAGGTGATCCTGTTAGACTAAGAGCACCGCGGGGTCCTCCTTAGATTTTTGTAGATATGGAGTATTGTTTGGGATGAGTACCACAGATGTGAACTTGATTAGATCATATTTCTCTAGCAGCCATTCTAGCGGGTCTGACACCTCTGGTACAGAGAGTGATGCTCTATATTCTTGCCTTGGTTATAGTGCCCAACATAAAGGGTACTGTATTTTCAGCACCATTTACTCATCTTGTACATAGGATGGAGAGTGACATGGTCACTATCTCATGGGGCCACAGCATGTTGGCTCATCTTTATCATGAGCTGAGTCAGTTGGTGACATATTGGTGGGAGATTCTTACGGTGTGTACCTTGCTACAGGTTTGGATGTTTGAGCACTATGCATGTACACGACCACAAGGTACTCCTATGATGATAGATGTGAGTGCACAAAGAGCCTATGCATATCCGATAGCTAATGTCTGGTAGCATGGAGATATCCTCTTTTGGAGGGTATGCCTTTACTGGATACCAGGTATAGATGTGATTTGGAGACCATATTGTCAGATGGTAGAGTGGCCAGATACCTGACAGTAGTTGAGACACTCATAGCAGTGCAAGCTGCTAGAAGGTCCTACCCAGTATGTCATGATGCCTTACTACTATGATAGGGTGATGAGGCAGTTTGGTTTGATACAGGGATTCCCTTAGGTAGTACCCTGATATACATATCTCGTGAGATACTATCAGAGACCCAGTGCAATACATCGACCGATAGTAGCATATATTATGGATAGTGAGACTGACGAGACTGATGATATAGAGGTAGTGCCTGAGCTATCCTATGTAGGTGTGAGTAGAGGGTATATCAAATACTGGAATTTATAGGGTACCCATCCTATCTTTCCTGATGACTACCCCATAGGTGATCCAGGTCCTTCAGAGAGGAACCACCCAGGAGATGATATGCCAGCAGGAGAGGATAAGGATCTGAGAGATGAGGAGGATCCTCCCATCAAGGGAGATCCTATGGAGGAGGAGAGAGTAGAGGAGAGAGCAGAGGAGGGATCGACAGAGATGCCCCCAAGTCATAGTACAGACACCAATGATCATCCAGTCTATGTTACTTCTTTGAGATCACAACAACCTCCCCGAGCGCATACAGACACACAACCACCAAGGCCTAGACAGAGTGAGCAAGGGGAGAGTAGTCACTCCATGCCCCCACCATCTAGATCTTTTAGTGATGTCTAGGCCGGAGATCCAGGTATGATATAGCTTCATAATGTTTTTGAATAATGATTTTATTTTAGAAGAAAAAAAATTTAAAAAAAAAATTAAGCTTTATATTTGAATTTTGTAGGAAGTGTAGTAGAGTGGAGGAGCTCTGTATCTAAGGTGCTGAAGGATACATGTATATCCTACCACTTACCAACTAGTGAGAATGAATCCCATGAAGGACAAAGGGATCCCGGAAGACACACATATATCTTCTTGAGTGTGCGGCGAGAGCTAAGATTATGCAAGGAAAGAGAAGAGAGATTGATGGCTGACTTAGAGAGAGCCCAGGAGTGGATCTAGGAGATGATCATATCGAGGAGTTGCACATGGACTACTATTCTGAGATCCTTAGCCTCATATCATAGATCTAAGAGAGCTGGGAGCCACCAAACTTCAGAGTATAGAGATAGAGATTGATAGATATGGCCTTTGTGCCACATATGTACCAAACTCGGAAAAGTTTATTTATAAAGACTTTTTTTTTTTTGGATCAATTTAGTTCTATGATTGATTAACTTTACTTTCATCAATGCATAAAACTTAATAAAAAGAAAGAGGAAATGAAAATATGTTTGATTGCATTCTAATTTACATAACTTATAAAATACTTATTCTATAAGGAACACATACAGACATAAACAAAGAAATAATATTTTAAGGATAATAATGTTTGAGATGCATGATATTAATAGGTTCCCTAAGAGGAACGCCATTCATATCAGTGATTTTATAAGCACCTGAAGTAAAATCCTCAATTACCACAAAGGGTCCAAGCCAATTTGGACTAAATTTTCCCTTTTCACCATGCAAAGCATTCACATTTCTTTGGTTCTCATATAAGACTAAATCACCTACCAAAAATGAGCATTTAATCACCTTGTGATTATATTGTTTTTGGAGTGATTTATGATAGGCCTTAATGTGTTCCAAACCATTTATTCATTGTTCATCTAACATTTCTAATTCTTGTAATCGTTGTTCCCGGTAAGTATCTTTGTCAATGATCCCATGAAATGAAACATGCAGGGAAGGTATTTCTAATTCCAAAGGCATGATACCATCAGTCCCATAAAAAATATTATAAGGTGAAGTGTCAGTTGCCGTACAAATGCTAGTCCGATAAGCCTACAAGGCATAAGTAATTTGTGTATGCCAATCTTTCACATGTTTGTTAACTGTTTTCTTTAATACTTGTTCAATAACCTTATTCGATGCTTCGGCTTTACCATTAGATTGAGGGTAATAAGGAGTTGAAAATCTATGTTGTATATGATATTTTGCCATGAATTTCATGATTTCGTTGTTCTTAGAAGATGTACCATTATCTGAAACTATTGTTGAAGGAATACCAAATCATGCTATAATATGGTTAAGGATGAAATCAAAAATAACATCTGCAGTAGTAGAAGGAAGAGGAATAGCTTCTACCCATTTAGTAAAGTAATCTGTAGCCATGAGAATGTATGTATGTCCTTGAGAAGAAGCTGGGGAGGTTTTTCCAATAAGGTCAAAAATCCAAATGCTAAAAGGCTACAGAGCAACGTGATTACAAAGCTCATGAGTAGGAGCATGAATTAAATTACCATGTTGTTGACACTGAGGACACTTTTTGACAAATGTAAATGAATCGTGTTCCATTGTTTGCCAGTAATATCCCATTCTAAGGAGTTTATTAACTAAAGACTTCCCACCAAAATGTCCCCCACAAGAACCAGAGTGAGCTTTTGCTAATGCTATAGGTACTTCAGTTTTGTTAAGACATCTTAATAGTAAACCATTGTAAGAACATTTGTAAAGTGTTTCCCCTAAAATGATATAGTGGGCTGCAATCTTTCTAATACGATTACATGTGTTCTTTGTTGCTGATTATGGAAAAGTATTATCTTTCAGAAAATGAAAGATATGCGAATACCATTCATCTAAATGCAAATTACAACAATTAATAGTAACCTTATCAGAAATGGTAGGGAGTTTAAGAGTGTATATAGTAAATTGAAAATCTTCATCATTATTTTCAAGACAAACCAAAGAAGTCGCGCTTGCCATAGCATCTGCATGTCAATTATCCTTCCTAGGTAAAGTTTGAATTATGTATTAAGAAAATTGTGAAAGAATATCTAGAGCCAATGCTTGATATTGTGCCATCTTATCATTCTTAGTTTGATAACCTCCTTTGATTTGTTCTATAATCAATTGTGAATCTCCATAAATTTCTAAGTTTTTAATGTGAAGGGATGAAGCTACTCGTAGACCAGCTATAAGAGTTTCATACTCTGCAATGTTATTGGTACAAGGAAAAGTTAATTTATATGACAAAGTGATCGGTTTCTTTGTAGGAGGGATCAAGATGATGCCCACCCCAGAACCTATCTTGCACCTAGAGCCTTCAAAATATAATTCCCAAGTATCATCTTCTTTGATTGCAAATATATTCTCATTAGGGAATTCCACTGAGGTAACAATTGTATTAGCATGAGGAAAAGGAGCTTAAGATAAATAATCAGTTAAAGCTTTTCCTCTAATTGAATTTTGAAGGATGAAATTGAGATCAAATTATGTGGGCAGCATCACCCATTTTGCTAATCATCCGAAGAGATCAGTTTTTGAGAAAAAGGTGTTTTAAAGGATCAAATTTAACAACCACATTGACTTCAACATTGAGTAAATAATGCCGAAGTTTTTGACAAGCATAAACTAAAGCCAAACATTGTTGTTCTATTTGAGTATATCATGTTTCGTAATCCAACAAAGTCCAACTAATATAGTATATCGGTCTTTCCTTGCCATCACTATCATGTTAAGCTAACAATGCACTCATGGGATTGGAAGTGGCAGAAGTATATAAATAAAAGGGTTTATTGAATTGAGTAGGTTTTAGAATGGGAGGATTAGCAAGATATTCTTTAAGTTGTTCAAAATATCTTTTACATTCCTGATTCCAAGAAAAAGTAGTGTCCTTTCTAAGTAAAGAAGTAAGAGGAACAGTCCTATCGTCTAGGTTAGAAACAAAGTGACAAATAGATTGTATTTTACCTTGTAAACTACACAATGGAGAAATATTCTTAGGAGGAGGCGTGTTAACAATAGCATCAATCTTTTCAGTATCAACTTCTAGGCCTCACTTAGAGATAATGAATCCTAGTAATTTTCCAGAATCAACTCCAAAAGCAAATTTCTTAGTATTTAATCTCATTTTGTAACTCTTAATTCTTTCAAATATTTGTCTTAAAATGAACACATGATCTTCTCTTTGTATGTATTTTTCCAAGATATCATCCACATAATCTTCCAAAATCTTATGAATGTAATCATGAAAAATCAAAGTCATGGCGCGTTGATAAGTAGCTCCCGCATTTATTAATCCAAAAGGCATCATAACCCAATAGAATGTTCCCCAAGGTGTAATAAATATGGTTTTAAGTGTATCCTCAACAAGAATAAAGATTTGATTATAACCTGAAAATCCATCCATAAAAGATAATAGTGCATGACCTGCTATGGAATCCACAATCATGTCAATAAAAGGTAGCGAAAAGTCATCTTTTATGGATGCTTTGTTTAAGTCTCAGAAATTAGTGCACATTCTTATTTTATTTTATCCCTTAGAGACAGCCACAATATTGGAAATCTAGTTAGAATAATCAATAGAGCGGATGAATCCAGCACCTAGTAATTTTTCAATCTCAGCTTTTACCAATAAAGAGATGTCGGGATTCATCTTACGAATCTTTTGTTTCACAGGTTTAGCATTGGGTTTAAGGAAAATATTATGAGTGACAATCTTGGGGTCTATACCAGGCATGTCTGGATATGTCCAAGAAAAGATATCCTTATATTCAAGAAAGAGAGAAACCAATTGATCACGTTCATCGTGATTCAAACACTTCCCAATTTTTATTATTTTTTCAACATCAGTCTCATCCACTTAAACATCAATGGTCTCAGTTATTAACAAATTACTTTGTATTGGAGAATCTATTGGCAAAGGGAAAATATTTGATTCCTCATTTTCTCCAAAATAGGCTTCATTATTCAGGCAATACAATTTCCTTCTTTTATGATGAAATGTAGGTAGATCTTGATAAGCTCCTAAAAAATTAGTGAGGGCTTCATCCTCAGGAAAGATATCCAACCTAGGTTTTTGGTCCATGTCCAAGAGAAGTGGATTAACCAATTTCAAATTTCCACCACAAATATGATTAACATTAAGAGGAAAAGCCGAGGGTTTTCTATAAGGATTGAATCCTAACCCATAAGTATAATCATAACTGTCATTATCTAGGGGTACTTGTATACCTTGTTCATACTTACCACAACCTTTTCCATTAAATCCTGATTTCTTGAGTAAGTGATAACTAGAACCATACCTATCGGCCATATCAGATTGAGTTAAAGGAGTGGCATATGTCACAATGTCATAACAATATAGTTTTATTGTCTCAATTGTTTCATAGCGAGAAGCAAAAACAAAGTTACTTTTTAACTCCTCAGAAAGTGGAGAAGGAATAAAGACTTGTCTCTCAAACTCAGTTTGTTCTTTAAAAAATTCCAAATCTAATACCTTATATTCTCCAATAAAAGTAGGATTAAAATCCAATGTTCTCCAATCATCTTCTGTCAGGGAAGAGGATGGAATCTCATCTTGTTTAACCTGAGGGGGTTGTTCAGGTTGTTTAATGGGTTGAATAGGCTTGGGAACCTTAACATACTCCACATTCAGGAAAGGGTTTGGCACATCATCCGCATGTAGTGTATACATTAGATTATTATAAATGAACCTAACTTTGCGATGAAGAGTAGAAGGAACCGCATGCATAGTATGTAACCAAGGTCTTCCTAACAGAAGGTTATAGTTGATTGGTCTAGGCATAACATGGATAGGAGTATAAAGAAGCGCAGGAACGACTTTAATAGGTAATGTGATAATACCCAAATTTGTCTTTGCAATATTGTCAAATCCATTGATAGGGATATTATCTGGTTGAATAGTTGTAAGATCGGCTTAAATAATTTCCTTAAGCATATCCATGATACAAACATTAAGCCCAGATCCATTATCAATCAATGTTCTATGATTGATATTCTGGTTAATAGAAACAACAACCATAAGAGCATCATATTGATTCTGCACCTCAACAGTAGGTAAATCATCATCAGAAAAAACAATAGGAGGTATAGAAGGCATAGTATGCATGCACTCCAGAAATGAATTAATGTTCTCTTTATTAGGAGGTGGAGTAGGGAGAGTAGATAAATCATTTTGCAGTGCCTCATGATATGTAGGAGAAGTTTGAAGTAATTCCCATAAAGATATCTTTGCCAGAGTAGCACGCAACTGTTCCACTAAGTCATATTCCTTAAAGAAAAAAGGTAACCTAGGTGGTTGAGTAATCATAGGTTGAGAAGGAGGTAAAGTTGCTGGGACAGTAGGTTGAGGATTATTTCGTGTGCGATAAGCATGCAAAACAAAATTCGTGTTATCAAAGAAATCCAAAGGATCTCTAGGTTTACCCTTAATAGTCATTCGAGGACATCCTTTTACTATCATAAAAGGTTTAGGAAATATAGTTTTAGGTGCATCAATGTTGCAAATAGAGGAATATGAAGGTAACCATGCATACATTATATGGTAAAGGTCAATTGCAGAAGTTATGGAGGAGGATGATATAGGAATAGGATCCATGGGGATCTCATTCGAACTATTGGCATTCTCACTTCCATGTACCTCATTAAGGGATCTATCATTTTGCACAACAAAATCTTCATCAAAGTATTCAAAACACAGATCATACATATTAAACACAAGGAAATACTATAAGCATGAAAAAAAAATGTAAATGTTTTTGTATTTTTAAAGTAATTTTGCAATTTTTGTGAATTTTGAAATATAAATGCAAGAGAATAAAATAAAGTATACTTCTATATGCATGCAAGATCTAATATGAAATTTAAATCTAACACCAAAGAAAAGAAAGAGTTGTCTATCGCGGGTTCACCAAAATGTAATGTATAAAATTTGGATTGGTTGATGCTAGAGATCTCCTAAGTAGGGTTTGCATAATGAGAAAAGAGATCCTAAGTCCAAATTCAATACTTTACACTTAACTATGTTGATCAAAAGGATGGAAAAAAGCATGTAAAGAATAGGTGGATAAGAAGCCTACCTCATAACATAGTAGATCTAGAAAAACTCATTTTCTGAGTTCTATAGACTGTTTCTGGTAATGCTGACAGTTAATCTCGGATCGAAACATAGATACGAAAAAAACTCAAAAAAAATTTCCCGATCTGATGTCATCTTATAAAAAGGTTGACCCTGTACCAGAAATGCCAACCTTGTCCTACACAGATCTGAAAGTGTCCCTATTCGCTTCGTCTGAAAGAAAACTGAAAAGGGTATCCAGATCTGGTCTTAGATCTGCTGTCTTGCACCTGCAAATATCTAAAAAAGGGGTTTTGGGCTGGCTATATAGGTTTTTTCCTTAGTCAAACCCCCGTTTTGGTGGTTTCCACCTCCATGGATAGCCGGATATGAAATGTATAATGTGTGTGTAATGCTCTTTTGAAAAGAGTCTTTAAGAATGCAATATCAAGATCTAATCTTCTAGATTAACAATCCTAACATAACATGGAAATGAGAAAGCAATGCATAGATTTGAATATAAAAAAGAAAGCATACCAAGCCCCCAAGGCTAAAGTATTCCTATCAACTCACAATCTGTAATTGCTACCCCATGATAATATCCTTTAAATGCTTGAATGTTGAAAATAGTAGATCTAAAGAGAATGCCTTCTTGCTTCAATGAAGATCCACCATAGCTTGTCCTTGAAAATGCTTGATTGAAGATGATGATATGTCTTCTTAGCTTTCTATATCATCCTCTTTCTTGTTTGCATCATTTCATCATGTCATCTCCCAATTTTGTTTCATCTCGTAATCAAATGAAGGAAAAAGAGAGTGTTTATATAGAGATCTCAATATAGGTCTCCTAGGGAAATGCAAGGGACTCAAATTAAAATTTCATCTTGAATAATGGTCTAATTACCATCACCAACCAAGGAGGGAACATAATAATTCAAATATCGGAGAAAGCACTTCCGCATCCGAACCCGGGGACCTATTTTAAGTTTTGGACCCCGATAAGCTCCGGATGTGAAAGTGGGCACCCATACCTGATAGAGGACAGGGTCAACCTCAGCCCCATCCTAGGACAGGGTTGACCTCAGCCTTGACCTAGGTCAGGGTCGACCTCGACCCTGTCCTGAGGTTTCAGGTAGGTCTCCAGAATGTTGGAGAGAGGCTCCGAGGTCAGCCGAGGACCTAGGAAGGTGGGGGAATGAACCAGTATGTTAAGAAGGCCTAGAGGCCTAGAGAGAGAGTAGGATGAGGCCCAGGAGGACCAATACATAGATCCTACCTAGAGAAAAGAGTCATGGAAAGGGAAATCTAGGAGGATCCACAAGATCCTAACCCTAATTTCACTTAATCAAACACATGCAAATCTAATATGAAAACATACTAAATGAGGGTGCTAAACTCATCCAAATGGAAGTGCTTCCATTTTAAGATGATACATATATATTTGAGGTTAATTCCAAAACTAGGATTTGACTAAGGAAATCCCCTCCACCCCAAAAAACAAATCTCTTTTTCTTACAGGTACAAGTTTAGTATTGAAGATTAAACTCAGGTTTGGATACCCTTTTCAGCAAACTATCGGGAACCGTGAATAGATTTTTTGTTGGACCTATGTAGGTCAGGGTCAAGATTATTGGGTCAACGGTGAGATTATTGGGTCAAGGTTGACCTTTTTCATAATATGGTGTCAGATCTGAAAATGATTTCTGGGTTTTGTTCGTCTCTACGTTTCATTTCTAGATCATACTTCAGATTTTCCAGAAACAGAGTACAGACCTCAAAAAATAGCATTCTTTAATCTATAATTCTTTAAGGTTAGTACTTCCTCTCATCCTTTTCAATTACTATCATATATCATATCTCTTTAATTAAAAGAACGTAATTTTAGATCTTATTCCTTTCTCTCCTTTCCAAATGATTGATTCACTTGTGCATTGATCCTTCTTTTGGGTTAATCAACTTGGATCTTTCATTTGTACATTTGGGGATAAAAGAGGAACATCTTATCTTCCTTCCCCTTATATGCTTAAAATCGCACAATAATTCAACATCACAATCACATACATAACAAAAACCAAAATAAATGTAAAGGTTAAGGAAATACACCCCTAATCAAAACATCATATAATCAATTTTCTTCCTTTACAGTTACATTCAATTTGAATGCACAATTTTAACATTGATCATGTTTGAGTTGTAATTGAAAATTGATCAATACCTTGAGTACAATATCTGATGATATGAGGTAATGAAAATGTATCTCCATCTATGTTAAGTTGAATACTAGTGTTAGAGAATGTACCTTTATATAATCTTCTGTTGTAAAATATATTATTTTCCTATATTAGAAAAATATTGTAACAAATTTGGTGACCTTTGTTGTATGTCTTCCTGCTAGACATTGGGACTAATAGCCTAAAAGAGTCCATTGGGCATTGAGTTTGTTAACGACTTGATTGAAACCATAAGTATAGACTGTGGATACATGATAACCCTTTCTCAGTGATTACATGTATGTTTATAATTTGTGATATTGAAGAAAAAAACATCATTATCACAAATTATAGATGTATTCCTGATCATTAAGCAAGGATTTTCTTCTGTTTGCATACATTGGTAAAAACTTTAAAGCATGTCTTTCCCTCATTTTTGACTGTTTACAACCACCTTTAATTCAATTAAACTCTTCTTTTGCAACTCAAACAAACCTTGAACCCTAAAAATTTATTGAAAACTGGGAAAACTAAAACTAAAATTGACCAACTGTGCTTGACCACTTAGGGAAAAATGAAAAACTAACCTACCCTAGCATAAATAGAAACAAAAAATGCTAAAAAAAACCATTTACTGGTTCTGAAAAATAGTTTCCTTTCCTCAATGCACAATGAAAATCATATCCATAAGAAACTATATGGAAAAATGAGATACACTTGACCAATTAGTGCAATGCTTCCAAAAGAACAAAAACAAGTTCACTTACTTCAAAAATATGGTCAAGCTAGTTGTAGATTTCGATTTGACCAGCGCATTTCATCTCCTCCTCTTCAACTACACCTTCAAATTTAGGTGCTAGAGTTGGCACCTCCTTGGTCTCATTTTGCCTTGCTACGTGTCTGATGGGGTAGCCTCTAGATAGAGAAAACTTGGGGATTTTTTCTCGGTGTTCTTTTTCCTAAACACACTCCTTTTGATATATATGAACTAATTTGAGCTCCTTAGATAGAATGAGTTGAGGTAAAACTAAGACTAGATTATCATCAAGGCTCATATAGAACTCTTCAAGATCATCCCAAAATAAGTCATCCTCTTCATCCAAAATTCCTTCTTGCACTGATTCATCCTGACAAATCACTTGGTTTCCTAGCTCTTGAAGATATAAAACTTGGTGATGCTCATATGCTCCATTCTATTGACCAGGACTTGATGAAGATGTTAGTTGAGGCATGGTGTGTTCTTCATCATATATCATAAGTTCTTTAGAAAAATTTCTCTCCATCTCTTATTCAACACTTTCTTCATCTTGTTCATTGCAAATAGGATCACTAAGTTTCATCTAATGAGCTTCCTTGTATTTCATAGCTATGGAAATCAAGTTTCATATTGTCCCTTTATGCTCATGTAGCTCTTTATCATGAAAATCATCATGAGATGCTAGTTCTCTTTGGAAATTCTCTTCTTTTGCAGTTGTAGAAGCACTAACCTTTTATAAACTCTCTTTCACAAATTTTATTCAGTGTTTCTATCTTTCTTGCAAGGGATGCTTGACTTGGTTGCTACCCTATAATAACCTCTTCATACTACTTCCATCTGGCATCAAACTTCTCCTTTTCTTGTGCCTGTATTTGCCTTTTCTGTGTTTCCAACACCTCTTCATATTGTTTCCTCTGGTCTTCAAGCTCTTTATGAAGAGTTGATTCATGACATATGTGTAGCTGCACCAAATATTTCTTGTGGCATTGATCCTGATAAGCTAACCTCTCTTGTTGTTGTACATGTCTTTGTTGGAAAATATCCTCTTGCTGGATCATCAATTCTTGCTGGAACTCTGATTCTCATTGCCTCTTGATATATGTAGTATGCATGGTCAAGTCCTGTAACATGTGCAAGTGCATGCTTTGACATGGATGAAAATTATCCAATGGATCAAAATCTTCAGTAAATGTAATGCAAACTGACTTGCTCCTTTGAGATCAGTCCCACCGAGCATGCCAGAAACTATTAAGTGCATAAAATATCACCCTAACTCAGGAATTAGGACACAATGACATCTCATGGAAACAATGGAAACCTTCCTGAGTTGTGGGTTCCACTAGTTAGGAAGGAATCTCCAGATTCTAGGCTGGTTACTATTGAATTTGTTATATCACCTCTAACTGACTCTCTTGTTGGGAAAAGAGTAAAAGGATAACTTGAAAACTAAATAAATTAAAAATGGGGGTGATACACCAAACTTATTTTAGATTAATCATAATTTCAAACAAGAATCAACATGACATATACTATTGAGACTTGAAATAGACATTCACTATTCAACGTATAGGTTGACGTAAGTATCTCACTATTAGGGTTTATACCTCAAATAATTACCTACCAATAGATATACAATCTCTGCAAATAGGTTATATTTTAATACCTGAAAAAGGAATTAGATCAATTCTCTAACTCTTCTATAAAACACAACACACTGAATGCAGAAATGAAGAATAAGACTAAATATCAAAACTCAAAAAATATATGAATGATAAGAACACTTGCTTTATTTCCTTCAAAACCTATAATGGTTACATATCATAATGTAAAAAACATGCCAAGGAACAAAGATATCCACTTGAACATAATTCTACACCAAAACTGAACCCCTGGTTACAAAATGTGTGCAAAAAATGCAAAGGGACTGATATGTCCACAAAACAACTTTCTCAAAAAACTCTAAACTCCTATCAATGGATAAAAAATCTCGATATATACCCCAAATGACCCCCTCAAGACAATTTCCAAAATAAGGTCCTCCCCTAAAATCACTCCTTCAATGTAGTCAAAACCCTAAATCTTAGGCACTATGTATGCCTTGATCTATGTTCAAGTGATTTACATAATAGAGGCGTAACTAATGGGACTCCTAAGTTTGAAAATTATCCTTAACAATATCTCCATGTAGGAAATATCCTCTAGAATTACAAAATAGCTACATCACTTAAGGAAATAAACCCATGCTCTACAACACCTAAGAAAATGTTATTGGCTTTGACCTAAATCGACATATACAAAAAACATAATCTCGAATATCATCTAGGCAAATAACATCTTTGTTTCACCCTTAGCAAACTGCAAAGCATTTGATAATGTGCTAGACACCTGTCACCTCCACTGGTGACCTCTAAATGACACCTATTTTGATTTGCAACTTGGGAGTATGAGCATCTTGATGCTCCTCTCTTGAGCACTGCAGCATGGAAGGCATTAACTTCCATGTACTCTGGACTTCATGATTTTATTTGGCTCCATGTGTTCTCTGCATTGGTTATCGAAACCTCTCAAATAGTTTGTAAATGAAAATGAAGGGTTTTGAAACCCTAGCTATATGGAGATGAGCACACTGTAATGATGATGCTGATTTTGGATTTTTCTTTGACTGAGGCTTGGGCTGTTTAACTAGAGCTTCTCTAAAAATTTTGGACTCTATGTTCACATCTTCACAATCGGTTTGAACTAGAGTCTAGGTTTTGAAGATAAGTATCACCTCTTTAATACTTTGTTAACTAATTTGCATTGCTTTATTATTTTATTTTCTTGTGGCTATGAATCTGGAGATGATAATTCAAAACTATTGTTTATGATATACATCTGTTTGTAATAAGTATTTGGGGAAGTTACGCTTTCACTGTCCATTCCTTTATTCTGCAGTCTCGTATTCATTAGCTATTCCATGTCATTGAACTCAAGTTTTTTACTGTCTGTTTATAAACTTCTATAGATAGCCATGCTTCTTGATTCTTTACCCTTCACTATCAGATAGCTTCTTAACAACATGTCTGAAGCTTTTTGTTTTGCTTTGTCGAGGTAATAGAAAGTGTGTATATCACTATTTTATTGCCCGAAGACTTGACCCAACCATAATTCAAACCTATACATATACATTTGGATTCTTTAAAAGTATTGATGTCTATGGGGTTCGAGCACGGGCTTGTAAACATGACTATGCTTAGTTGCAAAGAATCAAAATGTGTTTTATGTCATTTACTCCTAGATAGCACTATTATTTTCTCGTCTACACATACGACTATTTAGAAATTATGCTTGCTCTATATTTAATTACTTTGTACCATCCTTGGTACCACAAAAGTGAATTTGAATTCTTACTGTTACATTGGAATCTCTCTTGGATTCACTATTTGAGTCATCATTGTAACAACATTACTGATTAGAAAATACTCTATTTTCAATGTTCCTCATGACTTGATGTACTCACTTTTTGTCAAATAACCATTATTGAATTGTTCATTGTTGCTTTCCATCATTGGTGAACCTGATCCTGTATTTGATAGCACTGTTTTTGTTCTTGTAGATCTGCAAACCTGTGTGAAATTTATCATACCTGGTAATGCATGAATGTTAAGATAATACACCATAGTTTGATTAATCATATTGATGCATCTATTTCATTGTCTTGTACATGTTCATATGAGGTTCAAGCATGGACTCATGACACCCACAAACATTGCTTATTTTTATTACAAACATTCAAGAAGTATATATTATACCAATCATAATCATACCACCTTTGCAAGATAGCACTACTTTTTTAAAAAAAAAATTCTAACTACAATCAGTATGTTCATGTTTTTTTATTTCCATAAGATGGGGAAGAAGATAACAACCAGATATGCTATTATGAGCTACTACATTAAATGGATGATCAAAGAAATGATTTTTGACACAATATAGTAGCTCACGATGATGTAGCTAATTACTATGCTCTTCTCCATGGAATATTTAAATACAGTAAAAAGGTTTTATAATGATATATGTCCCTTTGATACTTCTATTCAGTTTGTGTACATGCATATTTTTTCCTTCCAATATTGAGAATATGATTGTTATGTGACATTCAAGGTTTCATGGATTGCTTAGATCCAACTTAGATCTAACCACTCATTTTCCATGATGTGGGACATAGTTTGGTTATGTGTTATCTGCATTGGTTATCATGACCTCTCAAATAGTTTATAAATTAAAATGAAGGGTTTTGAAACCCTAGTTGTATGGAGATGAGCACACTGTAATGGTGACAGTGATTTTGGATTTTTCTTTGAATGAGGCTCGGGCTATTGAAATGGACCCTCTCTAACAGTTTTGGACTCAGTTTTAACATCTTCACTATTGATTTGAACTGGAGTATGGGTTGTGAAGATAAGTATCACATCTTCAATACTTTGTTAACTACTTCGTATTGCTTTATTATTTTCTTTGATTGTGGCTATGAATCTGGAGATGATAATGCAGAACTATTATTTATGATATACATCTATTTGTAATAATTATTTGGGGATTTTACAATGACATTGTTTGTTCCTTTATTTTGTATTCTTTCATTCATTATCTATTCCATGTCGTTGAACTCAGGTTTTTTTCTTTGTCTATTTATAAACTATTGTAGATAGCCAAGCTTCTAGGTTCTTTACCCTTCACTGTCGGATAGCTTCTTACCAAAATGTCTGAAGATTTTTTTTTTCTCTGTTGAGATAGTAGCAAGTGTGTATCACTATTTGATGGACCGAATACTTGACCCAACCATATTTCAAACCTATACATATGCATTTGGATTCTTTAAAAGTATTGATGTCTGTGGGCTTCTAACACGGGCTCATGACACCCATAAACATGACTGTGCTTAGTTGCTGAGAATTGAAATGTGTTTTCTGTTATTTACTCCTAGATAGCATTTTTATTTTCTCTTCTCTACATACCACTATTTATAAATTTTTATTGCTCTGTATTTAATTAATCTGTAGCATCCTTGGTATCACAGAGGTGAATTTAAATTCTTACTGTTACATTGGAAGCTCTCTTGGATTCATTATTTGCATAATCACTGTAACAACATTATTGATTAGAAAATACTTGATTTTCAATGTTGCTTATGACTTGATGTACTCAAATTTTTCCAAATGACCATTATTGAATTCTTCATTTCTTCTTTCCATCATTGTTAAACCCGATCCCATGTTTGATAGCACTGTAGTTATTCCTATAGATCTGCAAACCTGTGTGAAATTTATCATACTTGGTAATGCATGAATGTTAAGATAATACACCACAATTTGATTAAACAAATTGATGCATCTATTTCATTGCCTTGCAGATGTTCATTTGAGGTTCGAGCATAATCTCGTGACACCCACAAATATTGTTTCTTTTTATTATAACCATTCAGCAAGTTTATATTACACCAATAATAATATTCCACTTTTGCAAGATAGCGCTGCTTTTTATTTTTGAAAATTGTAACTATGATTAGTATGTTCATGTTTTTTCTTTCGATAATATGGGAAAGAGATAAAAAATAGATATGTTGTTATGAGTTACTATAGTGTATGGATGATCAAAGAAATGATTTTGGACACAATATAGTGGCTTAGGATGATGTAGCTAATTATTATCCTCTTCTCCATGGAATCTTTAAATACAGTAAAAAGGTTTTATAAAGATATATGTCCCTTTGATAGTGCTATTTAGTTTCTGTACATGCATATTTTTCCCTTGTATTGATGTTATTGGAAATTGTGCAATATTGAGAATATAATTGTGACATGACATTCAATGTTTCAAGCATTGCTTAGATCCAACTTGGATCTAGCCCCTCCTTTTCAATGATCCAGGGCACAAGACCTAATGAAGAATTAGGATGCAGAACACATGGGAGGATACTTAGAAGATGATGACTTAAGAAGATGCAGACAACAGACCTAAAGAAACAATGCATGGACTCCCATTCTCGTATATCTACCATGCCTTCTATCTTGCATAAGTTTTCCTCTAAGTTTTCAAAGTAAAAATGTATAATGAAGACATCGTCCTTTCTTACATTCAGTTTGAATGCACAATTATAATGATGATGTATGAGTTGTAATTAAAAATTGATCAATACCTTGAGTACAATATCTGAAGATATAAATGAAATGAAAATGTATCTCCATCTCATTAAGTTGACTACTAGTGTTAGAGAATGTAGCTTTATGCAATCTTCTATTGTAAAATCTATTATTTTCCTACATTAGAAAAATATTGTAATAGGTACATTGAGTATATTCCTCCAAGCATCCTCACTTTCTCTATCAAGCTCAATTATGTTTCCCTACAGTACTTTGTAGGCTCTCAATTTTTTTGAGAACTTCTTTGAATTTAACTTCATCATTTCTTCAATTTATTTCATTTTGGACTCTGGTGGCATAAAAAAAACTAGGGATCTTTCCCTTATCTATTTCTTAGAATTCAATGCGAATATCCACCTTGTTGATAACCTATCTAGAAGTTCTTGTGGCATTTTATTTCAAAAGTATATAGGAACATGTTTGAATTTACACATTGTTGTGATGATGGCTTCTTCTATCTTTTTCTGATCCTCGAGATTTAGAGTTAGCCATTTTCTAATCTTAGGTTTAGTTATTGAACCTGAACTGATGATTGATTCAGTAATCTCATCAATTGTAGTATGAGTTTTTTTCTTTACAATTTGTTCATCTTGTTCACCATTCTCTATATCTTCTTTTTTTCAGATTAGTCTTTTTCTTCTATTTGGTTGTGAATTTTGTCCAGTTTGAGGCTTCCTCTTGTAAGTCCTCACTTTTTCTTTCTTGACCGGTGATGAAGTTGCATCTTTTGTTGTCTGACTCCTTGTCTGAGATGCAATAGTAGTTCTTGGCTTCTTTAGGGATGGTGCATCAGACTCTGTTGACTCGAAGTCACTCACGTGTTCACTTTCTCTGAGGGATGACTCTCCCTCGATGTCTTGTTGCTTAGTATCGTATTCATTGACCGAAAACTTCTTTTCAAGTGTTTTGACCATTTTGGTCTTCTTTTTGTCAATATTTTTCATAACTAGGCTGGTCTTTATTCTTTCCTTACCCTCTTCATAGGTTCCAAACTTTGGTTGTTACTTGTTCAATGACTCATTTAACAATGCTTCAATAGCATTGGTGGCTTGATCTATGTTGATCTCATAGTCAAGTGGTGCTAACAATTATATCATTGGTACAACTGGTTTAATCAAGGTGGTATCAGTGTCCACCACAAAATAAATATCAATATTATTTTTTTCTACCAGTTGTTCTGGTATCCTCATCCTTTTCTGCATTCTTTCCTTGAATCCAGTGAATTATTCATCCATGAATAATGTAAATTTGTCACCTAGTGACTTGATGAATTCATTAATTTGAATTGTCACTAGTCAGGTAGTATCCTAGTTGGCATTACCGATAAATGGAAAGAAGTATTGAAAGTAGAAAAACATGCAGATTAGAAGTGATCTGAATTTACATGAATTATACTTTGAAGACCTGATTGTCCTCAAGTTCTCATCTAACTACTTCAGTAGAAGCTCAGATAGATCTAATTATAATCCCTTCTTTACAATCTTGTGGGCAGTGTAAACTACTCCACATGAAATGATGTTCATCCTGCTAGTTTGGAATATATTGTATCCCATTACACATGTACCAAATTTCATTTTGGGATATTTCAAGGAATTTACATTCAATCCTCTACCATCTCATTCTGCACCTATCATTTTATCAATATCGGGGTGAGGAGGGTGTATAAGTACCTTGCCCTTGTTGGTTATAAGATAATCGGTCACCGCATGTTTCACATCCCTATTGATCTGGTTTGGCTCATCCAACCACATCTTTGGGTCATGCACTCTTCTCAACACTATCTAGATCCACTCAGTTTTGAACTCCCTCAGTAACTTTAGGGCATTTGTGAGACCTTTCACCTTGATGTTTTTATGTTAGTCCTTGATGGTTCCATTTTTACAAAGCTTCTTGTAAGCTTTATCAACCTCAAGATCTCCTATCTTGGCGATCATGAAATGTATGTATACCCAGACATCCTCAACAAGTAACACCCTAGGTGGTATTCTTGAGAATGCTCAAACATGGTCGGGTCACAAAGCAACCTCTTGATATAACTTGTATTTAGGTTCTTCACAAGTGGCATTCTTGATTAGGTTAACATTTTAATCCTTTGTGTTTTTTATCTTGGTTACACAGGATGTGGTTGCCATGATTTCACAAATTTAGGGATTTTACCATAAAACAAACTGTGATTTTGGTGATTCTAGTTACTCACTTGTTCTGTTGTAGCTATTCAAGATGGGAATCTATCCTTTGGTTTCTCTACTCTTTGCTCTCAAACATTGCTAAATGAAATGAGGTGTCTTTCATCCTTTTATAGAATATGCCCTAAGTGTCACAATTAATGCTCTACCCACTTCTTAGTGTTCAAAGATGGATTCGCTCAAGTATCACATATAATTTCAGCTCACGGTAAGTGACAGCTCACTTGACTTGTCACACATTTACCAATGGTGCTCAGTAAGTGGCAAAGACTAGTTGTCTTTTTACATGATTACTGACGAGTCTCAGGTTACATTATTTAAATTAGCTTTCATATGTACACTGACGATTCTCGGTATATATTGACTGATGAGATTATATTCACAAAATCATAACAAGTAATACTATAGTGCATATTTAATCATACTAGTTTGGCATTTTATTAATGTATAATGGAACTAATGTAAGATATAACTTGGTGTAGTGGAGTTCCATATTTACTTGTTCAACTTAGGTGGGTGTGGTGATGTCACTAGATCCATTCGATAAGGTTTCACGAATTGTGTTGCTTGGTCCAGCATAATCAATGTTTGTAGCTTTCCTTCACATTTTGTTTCTCATCTTCTTGATGTCTTCAATGGTATTTCCATTGGGAAAAAAATTTGTCTCTCTCACTCGGTCTCTGCAGTCATTGCTTAGATGACCAACTTTATGTCAGTGTAAGCATGCCATTATGGGGTTAGTCCATCTTCTAGACCTTCTCATTGATTTTCTCATGCAGTTTGCTTCTATGTATCCATATCTACCACATGTTGTACAATTAGTCCATGTATTTTAATCCCAAACATATGAGTTACTGACTCTTTTCAGTTGATAAGATTCTTGTTCTTTAGGCTTCCATGCTTTTTTTTTCTTCTTCCTACATTCAAGAGATGTGTGCCCATGTTTTTTGCAAGTAGGACATTATTTTTTCATGTAGTTTTCCTTCTTTGGTTGTTTCACCTTAGATTTACATTCATATTCTTTATGTCCTTTCTTGTTACAGTTATAACCATTTCCAATGAATGTAGAAGTGGATTTAGGAATACCTTTAATTTTTCATCTATGAAGATTGTATGTGTGGCATGGTTTTCCATAGTGATTTCATGAGTGCCTTCTTGGACTTGGATTTGTGTAGACATCTTTTGGATCAGATTGGTATGGTGATTCTCCATGCTCGATATACCCTAATCTGGTATTCTTGTTGGCTCTTCTCTTTCCATCCAAAAAATCATCCATTCTTTTTATACTTTCTTCAGCTCTCTTGATCATATTGTTTTGTTGCTGCTGAATCCTTACTTCATGCTTCAGCCTTTCATTTTCTTCTCTTAGTTCACCAATAGCTTCAAATTTTCTATTAAGTTCTATGTTCATTATGTTTGCCTCTTGACTCATAACAATAATCTAATTGGTGATCTCATGATGATGTTTAGTAAGTCTTTGTATGTCTGACTCTTTTTCTTGTATCTTTTCAGTGATCTTCCTCCTATCATCAATAGCTAATGTTCTTTCTTGCTCAACTTGTATAGCATTATTCATAACCTCAATCATTCTTACCATCTGTGTCTCTTGAACGATTTGTAGTGATTTCACTTATCCAACTAGATGTTGATTAAATTCATTTAGACTTGTAATGCTTCCTTCAGATGTGCCTGATGTATTGCTATATGTGGATCATGTTGACTCAACTAAATAAGGTATCTCTTCTTCATGATAGTCTGTTTCATTAGAGTGAGATGCCATAACATTTCTTTCATCCAGTAGTTCTCTCATCTTGACTCTGGCTTCTTTATATTGATCATAGAAGATCTATATCTCCAATTTCTAATTCTCAATACTCTTTTCTATCTTATACCTTTCCATTGCATGATATTTTCTCTTAAGTGATTTAAAATTTTCCAAATAAGAGGTCTATCTCTAATACCAATTATTTGAATAATTGTATGTTGTGGACTATGAGGGGAGGAGTGAATTAGTACCCTTTAAAACTTTTAGTCAATTAACCTTAATTTTTTAGTAATCAATTCCATTGCACTACTGAACATATGTGCTATTCGTATCTTATGCATGTTATATCAATTCATAAACTTAATCTGCATGTAAACATTCATAGAAACATTCATAAAATGTAATGATACATGACACAAGATTTGGTAATGCAGAAAACCCCTGTTAGAAGGTAAAAACTATGGCGGGGATGAAACCCACAAAACTTCATTATCTGCATAATGGAAGGGGCCAGTTAAGGCTTACAAGTTTGATCACTTCAGATGATCTTACCCTGTTAGGAGTAACATGTTTAGTCTGGTTAAGGTCTACTTTGTTAAGAGCTTTAGCAACACTATTTAGTGTGCACTCATTTAAGAGGTTTACAAAGGATTGTTAATTCCACCTTCTCAAAGGATTTCTTCTATTTCCTAAACTTTTTAGAATGTAGTAAAAAATACTTATTGACCTGAGTGTATGAAATCTAGAATTGCTGATTATAGATCCATTAAAGATTACAATATGATGTATCACCTATATTGACTGATTAATACCTATGTTCTTGTCTATAGGCTTGGATCTTGTCTTGGTAACTAATTTCATCTTGTGTTGTCCCTTTTCATAAAACTCTGTCTCTAATCCATAAAAGTGTCAGCGGCAACAATCATCATTAGATCCTTTGTTCTGATTGATTACACATCTATTTATACAATGAATTTGACACAAATGAGTTTCATGATTTACAATGTTAACTCTATGATCAAAGGTTTACAACTTGACCTTGATCTCCTAGCTAGCATGTTTTCAATCAGTTAAACTGATTAAAACAATTACAATTAGTTTGATTGTCCCTCAAAAATGGATTTAAAGATATGCTTTAAAGCTAAATATTAAAAAAAAAAGTTTTATCTAACATGTAATTCAGATCCATATTTCTCAGAATAAAATTATCTCTAGATAGACTGGTGCTCTAGTTTCTCTGTATACTATCTATTGGGTTCCTCTGTTGTTTTCTTGTCAGGTTACTCTCTCGGGTTCCACTTCAAAATTTCTAGGTTGCACTTTTAAACTCTGTCATCAGTTTACATTGTAACCTGCTTTATCAGGTTACACTATAAACTTTTTTGTTGTGTTCCCTTATACTTAAAATTTTTGGTGACCACTGTTAACTGCTATGTTGGGTTGCACTAAAACCTATCTTTCGGTGATCATGTACCGACAGATCTAAACTTTTTTCCCTTGTATACTAATGAAAAAATATGTCATCATGTTTATCTAGGTTGGGGTACCTGACTTCAACATTCTTAAGGGGGAAACACATGAATGATATTGGTCTCTCATTCTCACATCTTTCTTCTGTGTGAGGAGGCCAGTGCAAGAGTGTTCTGACATGAAAGACTATACTTTGAAGGGAATAGTGTAATATAAACTGATGAGGATAGGGGCTGTAGCTATGGCATTCTTGATCTCCTCAAATTACTTCATTATTGGGGGATTCCACTCGATCTTAGCATCCTTCTTCAGCATGTCGTTGATTCATTTTACTATCTCAACGAAACCAATGATGAACTTCCTTATGATGTTAATCTTCCCAAAATAATACTTCAACTCTTTGTGACTGTGAGGTGTTGTTAGCTTGAGAATTTCTTGGACCTGATCATTGTCAATCACTATCCCTGTTTCTAAGATTATGTGCCCAAGCAACTTGCCTTATGCCTCCCCAAAAAAACATTCTTTAGTATTTATGGAAATCCCATACTTCATGCATCTCTGAAGGAGTCTCCTTAGGTCACTTATGTGATTGGCTTTCTATTTAAAAAAAAAAATAGTTAGATCATCCGTGTAGACGATGATACATTTGCTGAATAGCCCTTTGAAAGTAGTGTCCATCGCCCTTTTGAAAGTATCCTTGGCTTTGATTAAACTGAAGGGCATCTTTCGGTAAGTGATTTTCCCTCATTTAGTGGTGAATGTCATTTTTAATCTATCTACCTCTTGTATAATTACTTGATTATACCCTGAATAGCCATCCATGAAGGACATCATTTGGGAGCCATTCACTACTTGCAATACCTCATCGAGAGAAGGGAGAGGGTAATTATCCTTTTGAGAGGCTTTTTTCAGATTTTGGAAGTCCACACATAATCAAATCTCACAGCTACCAGGTTGGCCACCCATCTGGAGTGTTGTATGAGGAATATGATTCTAGCATCCAGTAACTTCTAGAGTTCCTTTTGTATCAGGGGCTCCATAGTAGGTTTTACAGGATGTTGCAGCCAGTGGAAATGGTTTAGAGTCCGGATTTAGTGGGATATTGTGTACTATGACTAATGTGTCATACATTTTTCAGTTCTTCATAACTCCAAGCTATGACATCTTGAAATTTTGTAAGGATTTGGACCATGTCATCTTTCTCTTCTTTGGTATAGAGTTTCCCGATGTGGTCTTCTCTTGGCTCTTCCTTGGTGCCAAGGTTGTACACTTCGTATTCTATTCTATCAGGCGGTACCTCTTGATGTATTTTCATAGCAATCCCATCACTATCAAAAATCCTCTCTAGTTCTTCCATTCATTCTGGTATGGAATTGGTCCTTAGGTTTATGATGCCTTGATCATCAGGGTCTTCTGGTCTAATTTCTTCTTCTTCCTTCCCTTCGTCTATGATCTACTTTTCAAACACACCTATACACATGATGAACTCAAAGATGTGTTGGTTATCTTGTGACTTGGAAATTGGTGATGTTGTCTGGGATGGTCGAGGCTGCAATGAGTTCAACTAATAACTTCTTTCGTTTAGATTTCTTCATTAGATGTAATGAACTGGTGGATACAGCTAGGGCATTGAAGGAAACATTTTTCCTCCGTCAGATGGCTTTGATGTTGAAGTCTTGAAAGTCATTGATCAAGTCCTATTCCCTTTTTTGGTAGGCTAGGAGCCTCTTATAATTGCAAGAATACTAACTATGGATTTGTTTGACAATCAATTGTGATTCCCCTTTTACCATCAAGGATTTTATTCCTTTCTCATGGGCTAGAAGGAGACCACGAACCAATGATTTGTATTTTGAAACATTGTTAGTGAGAAATAATTGTAACTTATAGGAGGCATTGAAATACTTACCTCTTATATTTATCAGTTCGATCTCCGCGCCTTCTCCTTGTTTACATTTAGATTCATCGAAGCATAATTTCCATATTTGGTAATGTTTCACTGGTTGTGAACCTTCAAGGACCTTTTTGTGAATCCTCCATTTTTGAGCTTCTTCTTCTTTCTTTCATCACTATCTGAGGAAAATGACTCTACTTTAGTTATCTCCTAGACATGTCTGGCTTAGATAATTTAGTAATTTCACCATATTTATCTTCTTGTATCTCTCAGTAGGGTAGACATGCTCCATCATCTAAGGTACTCCACTCACTAAATAAATTCAAGGTAGGGCTTTTAGTATCTAAATATGACCCACTATCTAGACTTTCAGTCAGGGCATCCTCGTCCACTAGGTCATCTAGCCTAGTGATGGTGCCACCTTCACTTTCCACTTTGAGGGTTTTCTTTTTAGATTTAGGCTTCCTTAGGGCTTCGACTAGTAGGGAAAATTGGTTTAGCGCATGGGACATCACATTTTGAAAATTGGAGCATGTGAATTATGAGTGACTCACTTGTTGTAACCAACAATATCCTAGCAGCAGGAGATTGTTAGGGTCTGCATCTTTCCCTATGCTTTATGCTTGTCATTATACTACTGATAAAGTTCTGAAAGATGTCCTTGTGGATGTTAAACTCTAGTAGCCCATGTACCAGATTGTTGCCTTGTTCTTCAACTTCTCTGATTTGGAACATGAAAATATCATCCATATGATAGGTGCCTAGGTCAGTCTGTGCAAATAGAAATTCATTTAGAGAATTATAGTGAGTAATCATCCTCCTTAATTTAGGATTGACATCAATCTTGATTTGGTTGTTCAGTCCTTTCCATTGTAGCCACTGTTGTGTGAAATGTGTGGACAAACATCCTCTCAAGAATTTGGTCCATTTTTTACTTAGTATTATTACATAAGTCTCATGGATATCTACTACATGCATGTCAATGTACTCTTGTATCCTTGGTTTAGCAATCAAATGGATATGTATGTCCTTAAGTACAATAATCACCTTGACTTCTGTCTTGTCGAGCTGAATCACCACTCTGTTTATTTTTTGCAGAATCATTCCCAATTTTTGACAAATAGACAAAGGCATGACGTTACATGAAGCCCCAGAATCAATCAGGAAATTGTGTAAGTTCTTTCCAAATATCTATTGACTAAGAAGGAATGGTGGTACCTCAATTCTTTCTTTGAACATTGTCGAGAAAGCTTTAGAAGTGTTGAAATTAGAGGTGGTCTTTTCTTTTCTTTCCATTTTACCTTTCTTTAAATGGTCCAAGTATTTTAGGAGGGCTTCTCTCTGAGAAGGGAAACCTTGAAGCATCTCAAAAATGGATATGTTCGCCTTTATTTTCTTTAATTATTCAACTGCACTGTATTTTTCATTTGACTGTGTTGGGTTCCTATAACTAGCAAACATATTTGGTGGGGATGATGCAAGAGCATTTGGGCCTCTAGGTGGCATGGGATTATTGCTTACCCAGGGATCTGGTGGAGTTAGTTGTTTACTGAGAGGTATGCCATCAGTCATAGGTTCCTTTCAAATCCATAGATTATAGGATTTTTTATGAACATTTTGGAAGGCATGAACTTCAAAGTACCTAGACTCATTCTCTCTCTAGAATGGGAACACAAAATCTTCTTCTCCTTAATAGGGGCCCAAACTTTCCCTATTTCTAGACTCATAGGAATCAAACATCATGGAATTGAATTGAACAGGTGGTTCCTCTAGATTTTTAGGATATTGGTTATAGGATTTGCTTCCATATCCGTCGTTTCCTTGGCGTAGATTTGGAGCCCCAAAAAAATTGGCCTCTATAGCCTCACATGTATTAGTATTATCGACTCATATGCTACCATTGTTAGCCCAGGTGTTCCACAGTCTATTTGGTATTTTCTGCCCAAATGGCTTATCATGTGGATTGTTGTTATTGTTGTAAGTGTTGAAACCCTGATTCTTATTCTAGGGATAAGAATTCAGACCAGTCGATGGTCATTGGTACCCAATTTGGTTGTGGGAAGGATTCAAATTCATCTAGGTGAGTTCATTTGTGAGTTGGGACAAGGTTTTATTCACAACATCCAACTCATAGACCATGTGAGTATCAAGTTCATCTTGGGGCACAACTCTTTTCTCCATAAATGCTATTTTATGAGCCTTGTAACTAGGATAATTAATGGATAGTGGTAGGGTTGTGAATGGTTGCGCCGAAATTGGATTTAGCGGTGGCGTGTCAATTGCCAAAGCTTGACTGCTCGTTGAAAATGGATTTGGGGCAGTAGTGTTGTTAATGGTGGGCATGGTCGTGAAGTTCCCTTCTTGCAGGTCCATTTCCTATTTGAATTTTATGGCCTCATTATACACCTTCTCCATTGTGTCTCTATCCATAGGGGGGAGTCTTCTTATAAAAATTGAAGTTAAGGGGTCCAGGGATTTGAGGTAAACTTGTATGATGGTTTCCTCTGATTTGGTGTAAGGAGCTTCCAAATTTTGATGCATCTTGTAGAAATGATGATTGAACATGGAAATGGGCTCCTTAGGATCTTTTCTTGTTGTTATAAACCAATTTTCTCAATAAATTTAAGTAGTATGTGGAATTTGCAACACACAACTGGTACATACAACTTAAATTGATAGAGAAAATTGGTTTCAAATTTGACCCATGTAGAGATAAATCCCTGTGGTAGGTTAAGGTACCAGCTATATGCAAATTCCCTCAAAGTATATGGGAAAAGAGGACATAAAACATCTTGGTGGGAAATTTCTTTGCGGTTACAAATTTCTTTGAAGGCACATATGTGCTCTTCTGTTGTTCATGATTCGCCATATATGAAGCGTGTGCAAAACTTCTCTGGATTTTTTTTGAAATTTATGGAGCTTCCCAACGAAGTTTAATTGTGATATTTGTGTGTTAGAAAAGGAAGCCATTGGACGAGTTTATGCAAGTTCTAATTTTGCAAGTTTTGATTTTGGTTTATGGCTGTGAGAACAGTCAGGATAATGATGTGTGATTGTTGTCCAAGCGGGTTCTATGACTTGGTAGGATTGTGAGATGAGATCTCTCTTGTCTTCCCTTTGTTGTGATCTCTATGGTGGTGAGTGAGTTCAATGAACTCGCCTCTTTTCAGAGATGATCAATGCACTCACTTGAACCATTTAGGAGAAAAAGAATCAATGTTATCCAGCTTTTCAATCTTGAGGCCTCCCTTCTAGAACCACTTCTGTTGAGTGTTGTTTTTACACAAGTCAATTGCTAGGATCTTGAGATTTGATTTCCTCTCCTGAAAGAATAACAATGTTATTCCCAAGGTTCTCCAGGGTCATGGTACAACCTTCTTGGTTACTTAGTTGAAGATAAATGTTAATATTCATGAGGAGGCCTTTTCTGGTACATTCAAGACATCAAACTGCAAAACAACTTTAGTCCTTTTTTAGAATTTTCTGATGTATCAAAGATTGTATTTTTACTAATGATACAAACTTTTTTTGTAAATATGATTACTTTCAGATTGTTTTCAAATTCATGGCAGAAATTTAAATGAGTAACGTAACAAGAAATGAAGAAAATTGTTGAAAATTAAGTCCTACAGACATAAACCGTTGTTAACCCTTCCTTGCTAATTGAATGACGGAGACATTTGGAACAAACATGCGAAGTATAAATAAGACAATCTCACAATTATATACCTAATGGATGCAATCATTTGGAGAGAAAATACATTCACTCATGCAAGATTTTCAAAACATATCAAATAGTGAAGCCACCAAGATGTGCGCACACATGAGATAGATTTATTGTTGAGCTCAATAGATGATATTTCCCATACATTCATCACAACAAGGTAGATAGACAACAAAAAACTCTAAACTAAATAAACACACATTCAAAACCTAATATAATAGTTGGATCTTAGAGAGAGAATGAATGCGCATACACACATTCACAAATTTCGCATAGATAGTAGAAAATATCACACCACAAATGAAGCACCAATTTTAGATATTTATTAATTTAAGGATCCTACCCTATTACATTTCTTTTGACTACAATATATAGAGTTTTGATAGATACAAACTCTAAATGCTGATATTAGGGCATCAAAGACTCTAAAAACAATGAAAAAACTAAAAGTAAAGCTTTGCTGAAGGAAAATATTGCTAACTGATACTAAACAACTTGCACAGATTTGTAATCCATTTACAATTAGTTTTCCCGTGCAAAGGGATCAAACTCACTGAGAGAGAGAGAGAGAGAGAGAGAGAGAGAGATTTCTTTATATTCAATTGGTGTCTTCTTCTTGATTCAGGAGTCACCTCCTCAGCTTCTTTCCCATGTTCACCTTCTTCACCACCTTCACCCTCATGTGTTTCTTCTTCGTAGATTTATTCTCCTCCCTTCTCTTCTTCTTCCTTCTCTTCTTCTATTGCAGCATCTTTTTCATCTCTATCTCTCCCTTCATCCCCTAAGGACCTAATTAAAACTTCTGCATTAAAGCCAATCATGGTTGAGAGTGTGGTTTTGAAGGGAGACATGTCTTCTATTCTTAATGACCCTTATGGAGTCAGGATGAAGCAAGGAAAAGGGATGGATGGGGTGTAGCAGGTGGTGGCATTGTAGGTGGTGGAGTAGGAGTAGAAGGAGTTGGAATGGGAGGTGGGAGAGCAGAAGTTGAAGGAGGCACAGATGGCATTGGAGTTGGGAGAGAAGGTGGTGGATTTGGAATGGGAGGTGGGAGAGAGGTTGGTGGAATGGGAATGTGAGGTGGTGGATTTGATGTAGAGCTCTCTCCTACATCTTTACCTCCTGCTATACTCTGGGCCGATGTGGCATCTTGAGTTTCAGGCCCATGGCCAATGATAGAGTCCACTCCTGTGACAGAAATGTTTAGTGTGGGATTAGTGAATTTGGTCGGAGGTGGAGTGAGGATTAATTGGGGCTAGATGGGTGCATGTGTACCAAATTCAATTCCTATTGTTGACTCAGGTGTATCTTGCCCTTGGTATACAAATCCTTCTAGGCCTTCAAAATTGGATATTTGGAACTCATTTGAACCTAAGGCATCCAAAGGATTGTCTCGCTCTTTTGGATCTTTTCTATGCTTCCTCATGATCTCCTTTTCTTTTCTCTTCTGAGAAATTGTCTGAGACCTTGTCCTTTTTAGAAAAGGTGCATCTTCCTCTTCTGGTTCCTCTTGTAAAGTTTCTAGTCATGCAAAGGTAGAATCTCTCCTCCTTTTCTAAATTTTTTCCCTTCTCCAGTGGTACGGAGAGATTGGCCAGAAGTGGAAGGGCCTTCATTTGGGGTGGCCTGTGATGATCCAATAGGAGGATGTATCTACCCTATCATCCTAGTTTTTGGGGCCTTGTGCCTACGATTTGGACCATATTCTACTGCCCACTCATGGTCATACACTATCCCTGGCTTTTGAGGTGATGCCTTCTTATATTAGGGTACAATAGAACTCTCTCAATGTTTCTTATCTACCTTCCTGGGTGGCTCCATCAATGTTTTCACAGGAATAGGATCTATTTGATAAGGCATTTTAATCCATTCCTCCATTGTTCTGACCACATGCCTCACTCTACATTCCATGTTGTCATTTTCCTCTTTCTCCACCTCTGCACTTTGAAAGGGTTGATTGTATATTTTATCCACAGTATAAATTGACTCCAACATATTATCTAAATCTTTGTCCAAAACCTTTGGGGGGGATTTAAAACTTCAAGGTCTCCTGTGCTAATGCAAGGGACATCTTGAAGTAATCCTTGATTCTTGCCTCGTCATAATCCACATAGTTCATCCAATGATCTTCAATGTATGGCTCATGGATATAGAACTTGCCAATTATATGGCTATATGTGCCTATGGGGTCGAATCGGTCCCTGATGCTATTATATAGTTTGAGTGGGAATTTGTCTCAATCAAAGGCTAAGGACTGCCAGATCTTTATATCCTAGAGAGTGTAAGGACCTAGGGAAATAGGGAAGTCCCAGAAGTGATTCTTATTGTTCTTAATGTGTTCATATGCATCAGCAAGCTGTCTGGCCATTGCTAGGATGACTACCCAATCATATGGGTACCTAGGTAACATTTTGGGTGCAAGGTAGATCCTGCCACTCTGATGTATGTAAATATTCAGAATGATATGTAATAGGCCCCTATGGCCCTTATTTTGGCAGTCGCTTCTTCTGACAGCCTCTTTGCGAAATCACCCTTAATAGATCTCATGATTGAGAAATATGAATGCATCATTCACTATTATATAGTTTAGGATATTCTTGGGTATATCTTCTCTTCTCAACAATTACGGGTAGACAATATGAGGCCATGCATTGTGGTCATTGATGTTTTACCTTTGTGAGCCCTGGATAGTCTACATGTGTGGCTAACAGGTATACTATATATGTACTCATGTATAATTTTGGGTTGTTCTTAACCGCGGTCAGTTATTCATCTAGTGTATCACTTATGATAGTATCCCAATCGAACTTGGCTTTGAGATTCTTGATCTTCTCTATCAATATGATTATCCAGTTCTCGATTTGGATGGGCTGATGTAGTCCATACACTCAGCTTATCAGGGTGACTATATCCTAGATGTCATCCTTGAAGTACACTCTCCTGAGGTCTATTGTGTCCATCTTGTTCTTTGGGGGAGGTTGTTTGAGGTACTCCTGGTTCACAATCCCATATGCATCCTTAGTTTTGTTTCTGAACCACCTTAGCCTTTTTCTATGTAGAAATCATAGAATTTGTCCACGCACTTTTGGAGATGGAAGACCTATTCTATTTTGTCGGCCTTAGGTCCAGGAGCACTTGTCCTTCTGTATTCTTAACCACCTTTTCATCTGATATGTAATGGTTATCCAAGGCCATGATCACTTTGGAGGACATGACTGCCATCGGATGGGCTGCTGCACTAACTAGCCCCGATATGACTAGGAAGATACAATCTTCAGACCTTCCCACTGGTTGAGAACATCTTATGAGGAATTGATCTTAGTCTACATTCCCAATGTCTCTATCAGTGATCTCTATGTGCTTGTTCTTGATCTTTGAAGGGGGGTGATTCCTCTTGTACAGGTACTTCATCGGGGATGTTGTTCATTTCTCAGGCATTCGTGAAAAAAAAATGCAAGTATGAGTAACCTTTATTGAAAGAATAACTAAAAAGAAGGAAAGGAAAATAATCTATCTAAGAAAAATAGAAGCAAAGGGTCCTTAAGCACCTAGAAATGTAGGTTTTTCTCTTTCAGGCATTTCATGATTTCAGACGCCGAAGGCAAAGTTGAAATGCAAAAAGGCCAAAAAAGTGACGAATGAGGTTGGAGAAACAAGCCCTCTTGTAATTTTGGTGTGTGAAAGTCTAAAAACAATTTCAGACTTAGAAAGTCCAAAACCTCCAGAAGGAAGGCCCTGTCTTCTGATATTTCATCCTTTCTGTGTCTCGAGGGCTTCAAAAATTTTGGACGTCTGAAACACCAACTCTTCTTAAAGTGCAAAATGCACTTAGGTGTAAAATTTTCTGGGAGGGAAACTTTTTGGCCTTTTGGAGGCTGAATTCCTGCGACTAGGTCGCGGCGCAAAAACCCTAACTTCTTAAAAAATAAAAGAAAAGGGAAAAAAGAGGGGAGCGACCCCTGCACTAGTCCCAGGGCACAAACCCTAAGGACCTAAAAGGGGGTACAACCTGCCTAGGCTGAAACCCTAAATAAACAGACACAAAGCAAACAAAAAAATGAGCTTTACAGGAAGCGAGAATGAAAACCCTACCTGTTGAATGTGAGGTGAGGGGAGGGCAATGACCAGAGGGTGCAAGGAGAAAATGGAAGAGCACGGCGAGAAGGAGAAAAGAAATATGGTGAGTGCACAGGGGTAAGAAGGCAAAAAAAATGTAGAAGAGAGAAAATAAAGAAGTGAGGAAAAGGTTACTCGGGCCACTTAAATTGCCTGTGGGGTGATGTCACCCATTTTTGGCGTTTTAGAGGCCAAAACACTTAACATTAGGTGACCTCATCCCACTTTCAGTGTTTCGAAGTCTGAAACATTGAAAGGTCCGAAGGTTTTTCCCTTCATCCTTCTCAGTGTTTCGGAGGCTGAAACACTAAAAGGGTTGGGCATGGCCTTATGGCCCTTTCGGCGTTTCAGAGGACTATGGGTCCTCCAAAATGTTGAAAGGCTGAAAAGGCCAAAAACACTTTGATTCTCCTTAACAAGCCCCTCAAAAACTTAGTTCAAGGAACAAGGAGAGGGACATACCCAACAAGCCAAAATAAAATAGTGGGTTCCCCATGCTCAGAGGACCAAAATGGGGTGTGTGTTGTGGACCTATGACAGGTGTTTATAGAGGATGGAGAAAGTGGTGAGAAATTACCAAACAAAGGCATTTCATAATTCAATAAAAACATATATTTTACATTAAACAAATGAATTTCAGCATATATTGTTTCAATCAAGTTAGCTAAAATGTTATCATAGACTAGTTTTGATTTGCTTCACGCTAAGTAGTCTTCAATTCACTATAGAACTTCTTTTTTCATATATGTTATCATTTATTATATACAAAAGGCTTATTTAACAAAAATGTTTTTGAATAACGGTCAATGGCTTTTTTATGCATCCAAAAGGCTTTCCCTAATGGTATGACCGTTAAATTGGTTAAACTGTTTGTAACTATAAAGAAACGACTACAGTTTAAAATAATTCTCTGAAATGCCTACACACAATTCGATATGATTCTGTGAATATCAGCATATTCTGGATCGGACGTGGAAGAGTAGAGCTTCTATCTAATTCCATAAGAAAGAGTTGATAATGGATTTCCTTCAGGAACCCCCTGAACAAATATTCCGAGATATCTTACTAAGAGTGTCATACAAATCTCACTCAAAGATTAAGAGGATGTTGAAACCCGCGAATGAAATAATGAAATGTTCAAAATTCTATCATGATAGTATTGACTTTGGGACATCTCAAAAATACATATGTTTGCTCCACCCCACTGGCATATCGATATACAACCCAGTTGATCAATCATTTGTAACTCCCTCCAATTCAGGTGGATCGCCAAGCGGTTATCGTCGTCAAGAAACAACAGTATATAAAGTAGACGAAGACAAATGGGAGCTTGTTCCGGAGATGCCCAAAGAAATTTGAGCGTGTAACGGTTCTTTTATTGATGGAATGTTTTATGTCATTGGTCTTTACCATAATAGCATTCAAAGATTTCATGCCAACACGAGAGTATGGAAAACAATAGTAGGCATTCCTGTAAATAATTCATGGTACAACGATGCTCTATATGCATTTGGACGATAAATTGCATTTGGACAAGATGCTGCTGATATAAGCTATAGAACACATCAATATGACTGGCAATCAAATGTATGGAGACGATTGGAAGTCCTCCCTCAACACTTTAAGGATGTTCATGCCATGGTATGTTCTGATCAAATCTTCTTGTCCGGATATAATAATATTCATCGGCGTGTGCAATTTTATATGTATAATCCCGAAGCACCATTCTCTGAGAGGTGGATTTCTCTTGGGAACCCGGAAAATTTTCCCGAAAAGGAAGTCTTATGTATGACCACTATAGAAATTTGATATATAACGACTATTACAAAATAGTCTTTTAATAAATTCTCTCTTTTATAACATTATGAATTTTATAACATTATGAATTTTATAACATTATGAATTTTATCCAAAATTTGTTGATGATTCGGTGCTGGACATGATGTTTATCGTGCATTCCCCAACAATTAGAAGGGCTGTCCGACAGGTAATAGGAGAAGAATATCTGACTCCATCTGCGCACCAATATTTCTATCCCTCAAACATGATATCTGTTTTTCTATCTAATGCTATGGATATTATGCAATCTCCCCTGCTTTTGCAAACGTTGGCGAATAAGGTCCTTTGGCCCCCTTTCATTTCGGACAAGAGATTACACTCAGCGATGCAAAAATACGATTTATGGAATGGAATGGCTCTCGTCGGGGGTCTATTCTCTCACTCGCAACTTTTACACAAGCACGAATACTTGGCTATGTATGAAGCCTTACGGCTAGCAGTTGATAAACGAAGCCCCACTCTGCTCAAAAATTCGATTCAAGGTTCTTCTCGGGTCCT
>MU223299.1:1342580-1369382 GCA_018584345.1 Thuja plicata | reverse complement strand
GTGCCCAAGAGGCAGGGGAGTTCTGGGTGGTCCCCCAAAAAAACCGATGAGGATCAAGCTGGATGGGAGCACCTTTCAGCACAGAGCACACACGGTTGGGGGCGAGTACCTTTGAATGTCAACAGACTAGATATGCAAGGTGAGGCCGATATTGGGAGCGCTGACAAAGGCAATGACATCATGGAAGAATAAGTAGCGGCAAGACATTTTAACCCCCCCTTTTTTTTTTGTTGGTGAATGAAGAAATGTAGCTAAATCTATATATATTGTAATCAAAAAATATAAAAATGTTTTAGAAAGGGTGTATGCATGGGAGGTAGTTTTTACTCCATTTTGTATGCAAATCACACCTAGATTATTATTCGAATGATTATTAGGTTGTAAGTAATGGGATGAGGCTAGGTTTTCTTACTGATTCTTTCCTAGCTGACCTTTTGAATCAGATATTAATAAAATATTATAGTGACACTGCCACTTTTGCCTAAAAAAAAAAAAAAAACATTATGAATTTTATACTTTTTTCACTTGATTTAATTTTAAAATACTCTATGCATTAATTATAATATCATTGAATTATATTTTTTATAATATTCTTCAATATTTTTTATAGACATATTTTCTACATTCTTTGAATCGTATTTTTTTAAAATAAAATAAATTTTTTATTACCTTTTATCTTATAATTCATAATATATTATATCATTAAAAGCAAATTAATCTTAAAAGTCATAGACTAACACACTAATAACTATTATGAGATTGTATTTGTTTGTACTAAAATATTTAATAATTTAATAACTAATCCCAAAATCATGGAATATAATCCAAATTCCATAGTGTTTTCACATATTTCAATTTGTCTTTTCAATGAAAACTAATCTCAGATGAAAGTAACAAGTTTTTACTTAAAATAGATTTCAACATTACTATTATTGATCTTACTTTATAGAAAAATCAAGATTGTTTTCCAATCGAACCCAAACTTTTCTTCATATTTTCAACAATTATTTTGTGTAGGTGAGAAGTTTTCCTCCTTTTTAATATCATATTTACACCTAGAAATTTTAATGTTTTCTTCTAACTCATTGAGAAGAACTAAAATTGATAACAATTGGTATTGTTTAAGTGTATCAATATTTTCAAATAAAAATTTATTAAAAGTTTATTTTCTTTGACTTTTTATTCATTAACCTTAAATCTTTATGTCTAGGTTCTTCATTTCAAATTCTTAATTTTCCCACATCCATTTAAGAAAATTATCTAAATTTATGTAAGGACTTTTTGCTATTCACATTAAGATCTAGATTCTTATGCTCAACCATACCCTTATATAAAATCCTTTCTTTAACTTTTGCCTTATTTACTCTAGTATTTAAATTCCTCTTTTCTTCTAGCAAAGGAAAAAGAAAACAAAAGAGAGTAATTTAGAATTGTATATTTAACTATTAAAGTTAACAGAGAGAGAGAAGGGGTATGCATACCAACTTTTTGTCTATCATATATTTTCTTGATATATTTAATCCATCTAATGTGATTACTGATATAAAGTCTTATTTTTTGTTCTCCTTTTAGATTACATCTCCTTTATTTGGAAGAATGCCCCTTGAAAGTTACACACCAAAAGAGCTTATTGCAAAATGCCTTCTCTAATAAATAATATCAAACACTATACTATTTTATTTTTCAAAAGTGAAAAATAAGAAAATGTAATTTAAAAAAAAAAATATTACATTTGTTCGACCCTCAATTCGTATGAACATTGCCTATTAAAAGTTGTAGGAGATAGAGGTTCCAAAGAATTCTTCTTGGCTCTCAAATCTCATCACACCTCTCTGGAGATTCAAAGAATCAAAGAAGGTTAGTCTGTGTTCACTAAGTTTCCAAACATTCTTCATGACTTTGTCTGTCACTATGAGAAGGTGATCCCACCATAGGGAAGCCCTCTTGCTACAGACCAAGCTTTATCAGATTTCTTAGAAGTAGTGCCGAAACGGATTTCCATGACCCAAAAATTATTTTGCGATCAACTTCTCATTGTTGCTGACCTTAACAAAGCTTTCTTTTCTATCGCAGATGATAAAGCTCCTGGCTGTCATTATTTTCCTTGTGAATTCTACAAGGCCCTTTGGGATTTTGTTGGTCTAGACCCTCATAAGTTCTATCTTTAACCTTCCCATTTCGAGTCTCTTGGGGAAGTTATCAATAAATGAAACATAAAATTCATACCCAAGGTAGGAGATATTGAAGACATTTGTAACTAGAGGCCTATCACTTTACTCAATGTCTCTTACAAGATAATTTCCAAAGCTTTAGCTCTCAAGATTTTTCATATCCCACCTTCAATTGTTGGAATAGAACATACTGGATTCATCAGATCTAGGTTTATCATTAACAAAATTATTTTTGTCTACGAAGGAATGAAATGGGCTCGGTAGTCAAAACTCAAGGAAATCTTTCTTAAGATTGATTTTGCTAAATCATATGATCGTATTGAATGGTCTTTTATTATAGCCATATTGCAGGGTCTTGGTTTTGGTTCTAGATTTATTCAAACTGTACATATGTTATTCGGTGATCCCTCCACTGGCATCACTATTAATGGATGCAAATATGATACCTTTTGCCTTTTCAGGTCCATTTGCCAAGGTTTCCCATTGGCTCCTTCTTATATGTTCTTGCTACCAAGGTTTTGGCTACTTGCTTACTAATGCATCTCTATTGGTATTTTTAGAGGGACTTTCCTGCCTAAGACATATTCTCATCTTGTCAATGGGAATTTTTACAATGATTCTTTTCTCACTCTAATTGTAGAGGAGGAAAATTTTAAAGCTGCCTTACAGTGCCTTGATGCTTTTTGTCTAGCTTCAGGCCCTGCCATTCAATGAAACAAGACTTAATGCTAGAGGGAGTCTTTTATTCTAGCTAAGCCTTGGATTCTTTAGAGCAAATGGAAAAAGATACAACATGGTGATATATTTCACTTCTTAGGCATTCCCTTTTCCTTCCAAGCTTTGCTAGTGAATCTTTGGAAGGCTGTGTTACCCAGAATTGAGAAAAAAAATTCATATTGAATTCCCAAGCCTCTTTCTCAAGCTGGTAAATTGCATATTTTTCTGAAAGTTTTGGTGGTCACCCATGTCTACTAATCCTCATGTTGGGCTCCTTTTAAAGCCTCTTACATGAAGCTCAAAAAAATTTTGTGTGATTTTTTGTGGGATTCTAGACCTGATTATCACAACTTTTAGAAAGTTTCTTGGGAGTATTATTGTCAGCCCAAGGACTCGAGAGGCCTTGTGCTTCTTTCCTCTCATAAAAAGGGTCTAGCCTTGGGTGCAAAATAGGTGATCTGAGCTTTAACTGGTGAAATGCCAAAGTTTTTTTATTATTATATTTCCAATTTATACAACTTGACTCACTAGGGGTGCCAGGAGGAAAGATTCAGGTGGATAGAACCTTCGGCCATGCCCCATGAAAATATAAGTTTTTCAGTTTGCATCTACCCCGCCTATGATGCAGGTGTTGAAAGAGGGAATGTAATTCCTCATTTACATGTTTATTTATATTACTTATTACCCTTATCTTTATTTAAGGGTTTCATCATGTTACATACATTCATAAGCCATCTTACAATGTGACTTTTAACTTTCATATAGTTACATTAGTGTTGTCAGTGTGTGGTATTCATAGTAATACTCATGTGTAATTTCTTTAAGAACATCAGCTTTTGGGACTTGAATTTATTTCCAACATGTTCTCCTTTGTTGTTGTCAGATCTGCAAAACTCCTCATACCTTTTGGGATAAGATCCTCATTAGTGCCCAACATGAAAATAAAAGACACAAACGTTTTATTCTATTTTATTTCATTTGAGATAGATATAGTTAATCAAATTGTAAGATCTCCTCACTTCATAATCTAATCCCACTGATATTTATAATCGATACTCCAGCTTAGATGTCGCACCATTTCCCCACGCTTCTCATCGGATGACCACTCATTGTACATTTCTAATGTCCTTTAATCTAATAATTACACTCTCATCCAGTACTTTAATTTTTCTTCCATTGGAAAATTTTTAATTTATCCAATTACATGACCACTTAACGTTCACTATAACCCTTATTTTTAAACTATCGATCAATACTTAAACTTTACCTCAACTAATAGAATTTAATTGACAACTTTCTAAATTCACCAATTACATGAATTTCATTATTTCCCCTTTTGAAATGAAGCTTATTGGCTATAAGTTGTTCGCCCTCAAGCACACAATTAGTCATATAATTATACTCAATAATTTATATATATTATTAAAATATTGTATGAATATTAAAAGTATGCATACTTTTATTCTATCTGACTTAACTTTAAGGATTAACAAATGCTATATGTAATGATAACCAGGAAACATAACTTCATCCTTAATAAAGTTTTACTCATAATATTAATATTAATAATATTTTGATTTTATTATCTTATATTTTTTCTACTTTTTTTTTTTTTTTTTTAATAATTATCCCTACCTCTAATTTATTTTCCTCTATTTAAAAGTTATTTTAATTCTAAATTTTTTATTTTCTTAATAAAACAATGATTTTTTATTTATTTTTTTTTAAATTTGAAACATGATTTCCTTTTTTTTTTTTTAAATTTGAAGATACTATTTTGTTAAATTTCAATTAAATTAAAAGAGCTTTTGGCAATATTTATTTTAAATATATTAAATTTCAAGTTAGCTAATGAAACTAGTTAACGATGATTTAGTATTTAAATATTCAGAGATATTACCATTATTAATTTTTATTTTTTCATATTTCTTTAATTAATATAAAACATGATTATTCATTTACTATTTTAGAAATTTGAAGATATTATCTTTGTTAATATTTCTTTAAATTAAAAGAGTATAATATTTTACTTCAAATATATTAAATTTTCAATTTTAAAGCTAACTGAAATGGTTGCAAAATAATTTATTTTTACAATTTTAAATTTAATATTTTTTTTGGTTGGTAAATGTTTTTGACTAGAGCTAAGAACCAGTGTGGTCACATTTTGGGGATATCATCCATGAGGTGATTACATCATTTGCACTTCTCATATTTGTCTCCTGATGTGGTATCATTTTTGGCTCCTTATGCGTCCCTTCCTTATCTCTCTAATTTCTCCTTATATCTCCATTTTCGGAGTCTTGCACCCTCCTTATCACTCCTCTTCTAGTAGACATACCTTCTTATGTCTTTCTCATGTACAACACTAGCGAATTTGGTTCATTTCATGTGGAATGCACCTCTCATGAGCACTAGGTTCCAGACAACAGTTATTTGTGGTCGGTGAGTTTTCATGTTGAATTGGCACCATCAATAGTTCCAATGTCAACACCATCAGACCAATCATACATCATCTGTAACATCTACCTTTTCCATTGATTTTTGCGTTGATTTTTCTTCATTTGAATACTGGTAATGAATCCAACCCAGGACCACCAGGTTAGCACAATTTACAGCAACCATTTCCTTGCGGGGTGAACCCCTTAAATATAATATATTTATTGTATATAATAATTGATATATTAAATTTGGCATGGGTAAGTGCACCAAGATAGTGTGTACAAAAGTGGCCACCCACCCAAAATAACAAAAAAAATACTCCTAACACGGTTATCTTACTTTAAATTCAGATGACATGATTGAGCCTATGTTTGGTAAATTACTAATTCATGTATAGGGATAGTTAATAAGCTTGGATAACAAAGTTTAGGATTGGGAGGTTCCTTTCCCTCTCTTTCCCTACTTTTTCACAAGTTTTTTTTAAAAAAAGGTTTCTCAACTTCATCATCGTCGGGTTTGCACATCATTAAGTGGGTATTTGTAAAATTAACACCATAATTTTACACATTTTCTAAGCTTTCTAACCATATAACATTTCTTGTTTTTGAACAAAATTAGCATAGTAAAGTTTAATTTACTTTACCAATATATCCATAGTTCTCAGAGACACTTGTATACCATTTTCTTACTGACTTTTGATCAACTTGACCAAATATAAAAGAAAATACACATTATTATTCTAGACTTGATTCTTTACACTTTTTTTATAAAAAAATGTATGCATTTTTATATTATTTTGATGCACGTTATGTCCAGCGCATGAAAATATACCTGATTTTCGGGATGCACCCACTTCAAAAATCATTAAAAACAAAATACTAAATAGAAAATTACAAAAAAAAACACAAATTATAGCTCTCACTCTTACTTATAATTCTACATAAGGGTTTTTAAAAACACTAAATATAACTATATCTTTTTTGAAGCACATGCCAAAAACTATGTTATATTTTTCTAAAAATTCAGGAATATTTTTTCATGAGCAATGAATTTGACCCTCTTAATATTATCCATTTTTTTTTAAAAATAGTAGTTTACAAACTTGATTTAGAGTACTAAAATTATTTTTCTTTGCACATCTTTAAATTTGAGTTCCTGACTCTAAAATTTCCCTTCAAAGTTCACGTTTACATACTTTCAGGAAAAAAAAAAAAAAAAGTTGCCACTTATACCCCCTTTCTCACCATATTTGTGCACTTAATGACATTTACATTATCAATAAATATTGATACACACTTCCTACCCTCATTCTTGATTCTTCCTACTTCTCACAAATCGTCCTCTAGCATTGAAATTGAGTTTTTCATATTCAATTCCAAATCCACTAAGGCTTCATCTTTGAATGGAAAATTGTCTACACAATCAAAAATAAATTCACTAACACCATGTATATTATTAATTTTTTGTGAATTATCATAACTACCTCTTATATCATGCTCCATTTTCATTCTTATACAGTCAAATTCAAATTGTTGGTGATATTTAAAAATGAGTTTATAGTATATATTGTAGGGGTTTCCCATGCGCTTTTCCTCATCACAATTTACTCTTTATGTGGCATTGATTTTTAATGTAAGCATTATAATATATTATATTTTTATATAAAATATTATTTTAAATACTCGTAGGTCTCCTCATTTCATTGAAAATTTCCTATCATTTGATAAGTAGAAGATATTTTCCATAGAAAGTCATATTATGATATTCCTATAAGGATTCAACTGTGTAGTTTTTTGAGTCAAACTCATTGACCCATGTTTCAGGATTAGTGGTTCACAATAAACCATATCAAATTAGAATGAATGGAATAATTAGCAGTAATTGCATCTATGTGATGCTCAAAGAGGTTTCAAATAACTGCAACTTCCTCAGAGGTCACCCATCCTAGTACTAATCCATCTCAAGCATGTTTAACTACATAGTATCCTCCATAGCTAACCCCACTCTTCTTGCAACCCAATTTAAAAATACTTTAGAAAAGTATTGTTCCTTGTAAACCATTAATTTTAAATCCCTTTTATCTCACCAATTGATAAGTAGGATATATTTTCCCCAAGTCAAATAATGAAATTACTATTAGGATTCAACTGTGTAGCTTTTTTAGTCAAACTCGTTGACCTATGTTTCATGAGTAGTGGTTCACAAGAAATAATCTCTTGTGAGAATTAACGGAACACTTAGAAATAATTATATCTAGGTGATGCTCAAGGGTCTTCATAAAGAATGGTTCATATGGAACAACACTTGTGAAACATTTTGCAAATGGGGTTGCAAGAAGAGTGGGCTTAACCAAGAAGGAAACTCTATAGTTAATTTAACACTTGAGCTGGAGTAATATTAATATTTTTGACCTCATGGGAATTATAAAGAGACAAAAATACTTATGTTCCATATTGTATTTATATATATAATTTTTTAGGACAATATATTAAGACACTCGATTAAAGACATATTTTGAGACAATACACAAATTTCTTTTTGTCTCAAAATTTTTCTTTAGCCAAAGCAAGTTGGTATATAGTTTATTTATTCCAATGAGGGGAAACACGACATCAATAATAGTTGGATCTTTCAATATTTCTTTAAAATTGGAAGATATCACATGGAATAATAGGGCATGGGTTAAAGAAAAAATTGTGAATTGAAGACTGCCACTTTTGGTGATTGTATATTGGATATCCTTATAACACTAATAGCTCTTCTGTATTTTGGTAAAGTCTCTTCTCCTTGAATTCCAACATCCATGGTTTGGCTAGGAAATGGCATATTAGGTTATAGAGCTCATACTAACACTTCCTTATTACTTGGCTTATCCCTCATGTACAAACATAGTAACCTTGGTTTTCGCAACTAGAATGATTTTTAACAATATATAATCTCTTGTCCATTTATATATAATATGACAATAAACCCTCATTTACAATTACTAATCTCTCGTCCATTTATACATAGAATATGACAATAAAACCTTGTGTAGAATGACATACATAAACTCTACGACGGGAAATAACATTCCTAGGGAAAAATTTCAATTGAGGATGATAAACTATGAGAATAGCCCCACACCAAGTGACTTGTTACCAACACCAATATGGTGAGAAGCCAGATTTATGTGTTTTTTGTTGTTGTGCTATTGTTTATGTCAATAAAGAACTAGATTTAGATGCCTAAGTTGAAAGTTTGGAATATAGTTTGAGCATAGTACTGTTCAACACGTTGTAAGTGGAGAAGAGCCAAATTAATGTCATAGGAAACCAACTGTGATATTAAGATAATGGGCTTTCATATGATTTTCTTGTATAATAATAGTTTTTGATTAAGTAAAATAGGTTTTACAGGGTTCCTGAAACATGAAACATAGTTAAAGTATCATTAAGCCTAGTATAAAATGAAACAAAGCAAAAAGATAGAACAAGCCAACAAAAGCCAGAGCAAAAAATAGACAACATCTAAAAAATAGAAAAAATAGTGTCAGCAAAAAAGACCATAGACCCTCATGATAAGTCCACCATCAGTGTGGCTTCCTTGGCCTCAAGAAACTCCATGTTAGCTACCAAATCCTTGATCTTTTGGAGATCCAGAGCCAACTCCTTGTCCTTAATCTTCTTGGTTCTAGCTCTGGTTCTCTGGCCAAGGTCTTGTTCAATGTTTTGTTCTATCTCCACCTCCATGTTGGCCACCTCCAACCCATCTAATTTTGTCTCCATCTTCTCGATGATTGTGTTTGTGTTTTCTTTGGATGCCTCAAGGATATTAGAACTCTGGTCTGCTATATTCTTTAGGGTAGCTTCTACCTTAGTCATTTTATCCTCCATCTTTTTCACTCTACTGCTTAGACTCTCCTGATCCTCAGTATTACTGTAATTTTAAGCCTTCTCATTGCCTTTAACCCTTTTTTAAGATCCTCCACTTCATGGAATAACCATGTGATGGTTATGTAATTATCAACCATGTTATTTTGGTAATTATTGAGCAGGTCCATCTCAAACTCCTTGCTATTATCACTAAGCACGAACAAAGATGGGTTTATAAGCTCATCAATCTTGATACTGCCTCCCTCTCCTTCAAAAACCTTGGGGTTTATGATTTCTCTGTTAATCTCCATCTTTTATGTTTTGACATTCTAGTTGCGTCATCCAATTACCTTCCCCTGTTCTGCCATATAACAACAAAACTCACTATCCTTCCTTTCGTCCTTCCCCGTGTCATGGGGTTGAGATATCTGAGGGGAAGGGGTAGTCTGATTAGTATCTTGGTATTCATCCTGGAGCTTCCTCTTCAGATTGTGGTCCAAAACTGGGGAGACATGTCAGGTTTTGTCCATAGGGGTTTTTCGGTCTTCTCTCAAATCCCTCTTCTTGTCCTTTTAATTTTCACCCATCATAGGTTGTTTACTCTTTCTTGCTTTCTCACTTGAAATAACCCCCTCTTCATTCATGTCCATACCTTCCTCATTATAATCTTCCTTAGAGGAAATAACCATGGTACTCAGTTTTCTAGGGGTTACCAAATTTTTTTTTAATTCTTTGCAGACCAACTCTACAATTTTTGGAAGATGAACCCAGATTGTTCTTTTTCATTTCATACTCATCATTATCCTAAGAATACATACCATCACTATCTTTCATCTCTGAAGGGATGTAGTCTGAACCAGAGGCCTCCATCTCATCTTTCTAAACCACATCCTTCCCAAGGATTTGGGCCTTAAAATATTCATAGATTAAAAGAAAAAGGCCTTCATACAGGGCAGGGTTAGGAATGGCCTTCTCTCTATACCCATTAATTTTATCATTTATAGAAGCATACAAATAAAAGGGAATAGACACCTTCATTTCAAGGCAAAAATGACTAAAGAGAACTAAATGGTAGGTTTGGATTCTGTCAAACCTGGTGTCCAATGTAATGTTGTAGATGATGGCTCTTAACACGAACCTCAACAATCTCTTCACCCCTTCAGGGACATAGTAGGTGCCAACCTTGGTGTTCTCTTTCTTTTCATCCTCATTTCTGAGAAATTCACTAATCGCTGAATCCAAAATTTTCTAGTCTCTGTAGAATTTCTTTCCAACAGTAGGAATACCCATGACCATAGAGATAACCTCCTCTGTCACCGTAAACTTTCTTCCCTCAATCTCAATGATTCCCTCATTCCAGGTTTTGACGAACATTTCGGTCAGAGTCAGCTTCCCATGGTGAAGCCTCTTGATGAAGGTGGAAATGTCGTCACTTTAGGGGTAGTTCCAAATCTTGGTTTGACACTATAGACACCTAACATTTACCAAGTGTATCTCAAATATTCCAAATTATAAATCTCAGCCAAATGATTCAACATATCATCTCAATGCAAATCAAATAGACATTTATCAAATCAAAGGAAAAAAATTCAAAACAAATTAAATGATCAAATAATCATGAAATCAATTAATTAAATTCAAGCCTAAAGGGATTAATCAAATTATGCAATTGATTTTTCAATTGTATAGTTCAAATAAAAAAGGATCAAATCCAACCCAATCACCATTCCATGGCTAATTTTAATTAAATGATAGAGTTATTTAATTCCAAATTCTTTGAGACAACCAACCAAATTTCCCTCCATTTGCAAATACCTCAAAGCTTTTGACTTAACCAAAGCTTTGATCATGATCAATTCACTCTACCCCCAACCCTTGGGAAACTGCTATAAATACAAGCAAATTCCTTTGTGTTTGGGATACAAGAATTCAAGAGCTAAAGCATCCTTATTATAGACATATTGAGGAGCATTTGAGAGCTTTTGAGAGAGTTTTAGCATTTGCATTTCATTTAGCATATCATGTTTAGGAGCAATTTTCTATTTTCTCTTATGATCTTGGAGCATTGTTGAGCATTTTGAGCATTGTAGCTAGATTTGAGGATTTAAATTTCATACATATCTTGTTCTAGGATTGTCCTTGAGAGAGACTAAGCCTGAGAGCTTTCTTAACAAAGATTGGATAGAGAATCATCAGATGATATAGTTTGCTAGTTTCAATTCTTAGATTAATTCGTTTATCTTTCCATAGAATTATTGCTTTCATTCTTAATCTCATGAAGGTGTATTTTCTTACACACATAATGGCACCCATCATGGGGCTCTAAGCCTCTGTATTAGACATTTTTATCTTTTTATTTGGTCTATTTTCTTGGTTTGTGGTATTTTTTTTGCAGAAAATAGGAGAAGAGCCGCGTATACGCTGCAAAGAGCCGCCTACAAATATCAAAATGCCGCCTGGAAAGCGTGAATCATCTCTGCCTTTATTTCTTCTACCGCATGGAAGATAAATCAAAACACCTGCTAGATAAAGTGCACCGCCTATTAGATAAAGTGCACCGCCTGTGAACTTTGAACAACCACTTATCAGCATTTTCTGACCGCCCTTTATATTTTCTGCGCTGCTTGTGTTGTTTATTTTACCGCCTGTTATATTTTAAGCGCCGCATAGAAACTATTAAAAGCCACGTCTAAAGTTTCAAGTGCCATTGACTAACATTTTGTAGCCGCTCTTTAGCTATAAAATGCTGCATAGCAACTTTTTCTTTAAATCAGTTTTTGGTTGATTCTGTCATTTTTATAATTCTCTGTATTTTCTTGTTTTGCAAATGAAAAATCACCCCAAGGTGCAAAAACTAGAGAAAAGAATCTCAAGACCTAGCAAAGAGGTAAGACCTAAAATTAAAAATGATAAAGAGGTTCATAATGCAAATTTGTTAGAAAGCTTATTCGAAGAAGAACATTTATATGGTTACTATCTTAAGGTGTTCTTTGCATATAAGGCAAAATTTCCTACTCTTTGCATAATTTTCCTCCTTACTTTCTTCAAAAGCTTTAATCCATAAATCATTCATTTAAAGGAGATTTTAGGAGGTTTTTTGTGTGTTTGAGATTTTCAAGTTTTCTTCACTTTTCTATGCATTGTGTTGACTAACTTTGTTGAAGGAGATGGAGTGGGAATGATAGCCACTAGGTGAGTAAAAACAAGCTAAAACACTCCTAAATGCGCCTAGCCTTGCTAACTTTGATATAAGGTACTTATCTAAACAAGCTTGCATTACTTAACTTGTGGGAATTCATTTGAATCTAGTATAAATAAAAACACCTTACTATTTTCTAATCAAATAAGACATCAGGTATATGCTCTCAACTTTTTGAAGTTGATCAAAAAGCCAAAAGTGTCAAGTTTGGATAGTCAAAAGAAAGGAAGGATTAATTGAACCACACACTTCATTTCTAAGAACCTCCTTGTTAAAGGGTTGAAAATGAACAAAATTGTTTAAAGTGTTTGAAACAAAAGGAAGACAATAGGGATATTCTCTTCACTCTTTGAGTGAATCAAATTCCCAAACTTGTTGGACCAAGTTCAATTCCCACTTTTATGAACCTGCTAGCTAATTAGAGCTTTAAGGGGCCTGCCTCCCGAGAATTTCCTTATGAGGACGGTGAGAGGGAACGACCCAAAGTGGGAGATACTTTCTTTTACCGCAATATCGTCCTACCCACTATAAATAATGCACTTTTCCTTAATCAGAAAGTGACTAAAACTTGTGCAAGCCATCCTCACTTCCTCTAGTAGTCCTTTGGGAATGCACAAAATCATACTTTTATGCGTGTGGAAAGCCCTCAAAGGGGTAAAGGATCTTGTCAAGGTTTAGACTGGAATAGGTTGAGACCTCATAAAGTACTAGACCTAGCTTTTTAGAGCCATGTTTAAAAGACAAATTTGTTGAGGCTAGGGTAGACTGCTTGGAAGATATTCTTGTACAAACCTGTTGAAACATCCGAGAACATACAATTTTAGTGTGGTTTTAGGGACATGATGCAAATCTTATGTGTGTGCTGAGTTTGTATTTTGTTTTCATGCAAGAATACTGTTTGATAAATCTGATCATAGACATTAATATTTTAAACCCTGAAAACACTATTAAAATTGAAAAAATCAGTTCTGATCAATAAAATGCCACGTGTAATCATTAAAGAGCCGCTTACAAACAAAGCTGGGCCGCTTACCAAAGTCAAAACGCTGCGTGATAACATTGAAAAACTGCGTACTAACTCGAAAGAGCAGTGTAACAACATTCCAAAACTGCTTAACAACAGAGAAATGCCACCTGCCAACTGCAGAGTACCGCATAGAAATTTTCCAGTAACTACGTGTTATCAATAAACGGCCGCCTACACACAGGTAAGAGCCGCCTGGAAATTTTAAAAGGCAAATAGTGGGTATCTGCCAAAAGTTTAAGAGCAATAAAATTTGATTTTTGGATACCCTTTTGGACGTTTTATCACTGAGAATCTTTTTTCTGATCAGAATCTGCCATTTCTGGGCATTTCACAAATTCATGCATGGATTGGTCATTAAAGAAGATTAAAAACCTAGGATCCTCATTTTGACATATGTTAATGCTGGTTTTCACTCGATCCCATTACACAAAAGATACCCTACAATAAGACGGATCTTATCTGAGACAAGAGTGTCCTTTCCTGGGTGATCCCTTTTCCGCAAATCATGTACATGAAACCATCAAAGAAACAGAACCAAGGATGTCTTTTCCATTCGATCATATAGATCCTGTTCAGATTAATCACATGAACAAGGACCTAACCAAACAAGGGAATGTTGATCCTAATGACAAAGGATCCAACACCAATATCAACGAATGGATGAACATAGACCCTAATAATCAAGGGATGAATAATACCAACAATGGGGGCAATATCGACCCAAATGAGGAAGAGTTAACCGATGAAAAGGTAATTGAGGCTATTCAAAGCCTGTTCTTTATGAAACTTGTGGAAAAATTATTAGAGAAGGACAAGGAGAAGTACTTCCTAGACCTAGAACAAATGGGTCTCAAGCTTCCACATGATTATGATTTTACCAAACTTAAGAAAGAAGAAGCAGAGGCTAACCCAATTGATGTCATGAACAAACAATTTCAACGTTTTCAACTACAATTGGACACATTGAAACAAGGTGGGGTTCCTAAACCCTTTTCTACTAAAGCCTTGTATCCTTTTCCTTTTGACAAATCCTTAGTCATGATACCATTTCCAACAAACGCTATTTATCCAAAATATGATAAATATGAAGGGACCTCTGATCCCCAAGATCACTTAAGGGAATTTTGTGCCCTAAGTCTAGAGTTCATGCATGACACAACTTACCTCATGAGGCTATTCCCTAGAAGTTTGGTAGGCATAGCAATGGAGTGGTTTTCAAAATTACCCTCCGATATTAGGACCTTTGAGGAATTGGCCTCTAAATTTGTAACCCACTATTCTTATAACATCAAACATGAGGTTACAATTATAAATCTATGCAATACCAAACAAAGAGATGGAGAAGGGTTCCTAATTTTCTTACAACGATGGAGGGCAGTATTTTCCAGATACCCTCGAAGTGTACCCGAAAAGGAAAATATGGATATCTTTGTGAACAGACGGAATCATGAAATGAACTATCGTTTAAGGATAAAATTCCCTAGATCATTCCAAGAATTAATTGAGAATGGGGTGACAATAGAAGAGGTATTGGTGAAAAGTGGAGAAATTAAACTCTACAAAGATAACAAAAACAACAACAATAATCAAAATTGGAATAACAACAAAAACAACAGTCGATATTGAACAAGGAATAACAACAATAATAAAGGAGTGGTTAATGATGGAGTGGTGGAGGCTAATACTTTAAAATCCATCCCTTTCAACCTCACTCAAAATTCAGCTCAAGCCAATAGGGTAAATCAAGCACCCAAAGTGCCCTTCAACAACAACACTAATAACAACTTTGGGAATAATCAAGGGGCTTCCAAGCCTAAACCGTTCTTTGCATGTACAACCAAGAGGACCTTCACTACTTTGGGTGAACCATTTGAAAATGTATTAAGGACACTTATTGAAAATAAGCTTATCGATCTACCAATGGCTCAACACTACGAACCACACATCAAGCCAAATTGGTAGAATGAGAACAAGCATTGTGACCATCATTGAAATAGGGGACATAAGACCAACGATTTCCTACGTCACAAACATGTGGTAGAAGATCTCATAGACAATGGTGTGATAAAGGTGGATAGACCTCAAAATAATGAAGATCACACAGCATTTAAGACTCCTTTTTTATAAACATGAAAAGGGAGAATCTTCTAATTCCAACAATGGAGGAAACAATGCAAATAATGTAAAAAGCAGTCACAATGTCAACTTTGCCCATACTTATGACAATACAATCAATGTTGTTGTGGTTAAGGACCAACCTATTCAAGGATCTGCTAATGCCATCACAAGGGGGCAAGCCTCAAAGGTTACCTTACAAAAGGTTACTCCTGTTACTATTGCTCTCAAGGCACCAACTATTGTGGCTAAACATACAACACCCACCACAAAACATTATAGTTTGATGGACCAATTACAAAAGACACCCGCTCAAATATCAATTTTGGAATTGCTAAAACTATCTCCTAACCACAAAGAGATTTTGGAAAAGGCCTTATGTGAGACAACAGTTCCTATAAAATTGGAGGAAGACAAATTTCATAACATGGTGGGACACCTCATAGCCCCTCATTGCCTTTCTTTTTCAGAACAAGATGACATGTCTATCACACATCCTCAAAAATTACCATTCCATATAGAGGTATTAATCCAAAGACATAGGGTTAAGAGAGTTCTCATAGATGGTAGCAATGGTTTAAATATTTTCACTTTAAACCTTGTCAAGTCATTAGGTCTATCTGAGTCTTCCATTGATCCAAAGAATCAAATAACTATTAAGGCTTACGATGAAGAGGAAATATCTTCAAAGGGTATGATCATTCTACCATTTCAAGTGGGACCTATCAAAAATGACACTATATGTTAGGTCCTTTAGATGAAATTGACCTAAAACATCTTATTGGGAAGGCCTTGGATACATGACATGCAAGCGGTACCTTCTACATATCACCAATGCATGAAATTTCCATACCTAGGGGAGGAGATCACAATTGGAGGAGATTCAAACCCATTCCAATATTTCAATACCTTAAAGCCAAGTCTTGAATTGTATATTCCTCATAATAGGGAAAGATTTATCCCTGATATTACCAAGGAAGAGGCCACAGAAGAAAATTCAGAACAAACATCCAATATCACACCTAATCCTAACCCTATTCAAACTAACTCAACTACATCGACTAAGGGAAAATAAAAGATGAGTTATCAGGGTTCAAATTCAAAGGATACTTCAGTTCAAACTTCAACATTGAGATTGGAATCTTCTAAACCCACTAAGGAAGAAAGAGAACAAACTAAGAAAGATCATTATGAAAAGATGAGTGATCTAATGCATCAATTTGAAAACCAATGTAAAATTAACTCAAAAGGAGTAGTGGAATATTCCGTTTCCCTCTTTGATTTACCTACATCTACAAGGACACATGGGAAACCATCCAAAGAGAATCAACCTCATAAGTACAATGCCCATTTTGTGAAGGAATGTGATAAATAAGAATTAGACAAAGAAGATGATGAGGCATTACAATGGCTCTATAAATATGATGATAATTCAGCTAATCCCAATGAAAGGGTGCAACATATCAATATCCAAATAGATCAATATGGAAAAGGATTTGATATTATGAAAAAAAAATGGGGTATAAGGGAAGAGGACCCTTAGGAGTTCGACATAGAAGGTTGTTAGAACCTATTGAACCTGTTTGGAGAGCTAAAGAAGAGAAATTCGACATAGGTTTTCAACATAAAGGAGAAAGTTCAAGTCCCATGCATGATTTCCATGCACATATCCATATGATAGGTTCTGAAAGTGAAGATGATTCTAGAGACTATGAGTGGGATTCCTTGTCCGAAGAATCTTCTCATGACATAGAGGTTGATGCCATTGACAATTATGCAATTCCTCCTAAAGTTGAGATTAAAGAACATATGGATCAAGGTTTGAATTCAACTCAAACAACAAGTGAACCTCAACAAGTCAACATAGAACAAGCACCTCTTTTCACTCAATGAGTAGGTGAACCTTGGGTACCTTCATGGGTAGGAGATTCTACCCTAGTGTTTAATCCACATGCTTTCTTTCCCATGGAAATCTTACAGGAATCTGATGGAGAGGATTTAGATCCTTCTTCCATGGACCATCTAGAAGAGGCACATGTCATAGACCTTGATGATACAATGTACGAACCATCTAATGAGGTCATGTCCTCAACTCCTTCAAATGAAAACCCATCCAATGATTCTTTATCCTTAATACATCCTGAACTTATCGATTGGGATCTATCCGAGTCAAATGACTTAATCTACTTCCCAAATGACAATTCAATGGCTTTATACCTCAATGTAGTCGAACCCAATTCTTACACCAATGAACTAACTCCAGACATGATGATAGGGGCAGGTGTTCAACCTTTTAATCCAAAAAATTAAGAGAAAATATACAAAAAAAATGAGATGGTCTAGTGGTGAAAACCACCATGTGGCAGTGCTAGACCCCAAAAAAGTAAAAATAAAGGATGTTTCCAAAGGTGAAAACCCAACTGCGGCACCTAAGGGAGAAAGGTTGGACACCTTGCCAGCTCAAGAAGATGAAAGATCACCTATACTTATTGAACCTACAGAAAAGGTCAACAGTGGAACATAAAAGGATCCTGAATTCATTCACTTAGCAACAACTTTGAGTCCTTTGGAAAGAGAAGAGTTCATTGCATTCTTTGAAGAAAAGCAAATAAACTTTGCATGGTCATATGCTGACATGCCCCAATTAGATCCAAGTTTCATTATGCATCACTTAAATGTGAAACCAGGGGTTAAGCCCGTAAAGCAGAAATTGAGAAAAATGCATCCACACATAGCTATTTTAGTCAAAGCTGAATTAGAGAAATTGCTCAAGGAAGGATTTATAAGAGTAATAGCATATGTTGAATGGATCTCCAATATTGTACCAATTACCAAACATGATAAAACAATAAGAGTTTGCACAGATTTCAGAGATTTGAACCTTGCTTGCCCAGAAGATGACTTTCCCTTACCTATCATTGATGCTATTATAGATCTCAGGGTAGGTCATTCTATGCTTGCACTTATGGATGGATTCAGTGGGTATAATCAAATTTTCATAGCACCTGAGGATCAAGAGAAGAAAGCTTTTACATGCCCATGGGGTACCTTTTGTTGGAATGTCATGCCCTTCGGTCTCAAAAATGTCCGAGCCACTTACCAAAGAGCCATGACTAGTATTTTCCATGATATGATGTACACCTTTATGGAAGATTATGTGGATGACATTTTAGCTAAGTCACATGAAAGAAAAGATCATCTATCCATACTGGACAAGATTTTTACAAGGTTAGAAAAATTCAAGGTGCGACTTAACCCAAAGAAATGTGCTTTTAAGGTACAATCTGGAAAACTCCTAGGATACATTGTTTCCGCAAAAGGCAATGAAGTAGATCCTAAAAAGGTACAAGAAATAATGGAAATGGACATTCCAAGGAATATTAGTCAAATGAGGTAACTTCAAGGAAGAATTCAATCTATTAGAAGGTTCATTTCTCAATTAGCGGAAAAATGACATTCTTTCACCAAATTACTACATAAAGAAACCATCTTCACATGGGACAAGGAGTGTGACAAAGCCTTTTTATAGTTGAAAACATACTTGATGAATCCTCCTATCTTAATGTCACAAATTCAAGGGAAACCTTTATTATGCTACATTTCAGCAATAGAAAAATCTTTAGGAGTCTTATTGGCACAAGAGGATAATGAAAGGAAAGAAAGAGTTATCTACTATTTCAGTATAACCTTGATCAAATATGAGTTAAATTATAGCTTCATGGAAAGGGCTTGCCTAGCAGTGGTATTTGCCTCTCAAAAGTTAAGACACTACATGTTGTTACACAAAGTGAAACTTATAACTCAAATTGATCCCTTGAAATACTTACTTAGCAAAACAGCTTTAACTGGAAGGATTGCGAAGTGGGTCATGGTACTTAGTGAATTTGACATTGAATATGTTGATAGAAAAACAATCAAAGGTCAAGTTATAGCTGATCAATTGGCTGAATATCCTCAAGAATCTACACATCCTATACAAGTCGAATTCTTGGATTCTGCAATTGTGAATGTCGAAGAAAAGACATGGACTCTATAATTTGATGGATCATATTCCAAAAATGGTAGTGGAGCAGGCATTCTTTTGATTACACCACAAGGTTACACAATCCCAAAATATTACAATTTATTGTTCCCTTGCACCAATAACATAGCAGAGTATGAAGCTTTTGTCATAGGCATCAAGATAGCTTTGGAATGGAATGTCATAGAGTTACAGGTCTATGGTGACTCTCAATTAGTCATTAATCAAGTCACTGATGAGTATAATACTAAGGATGAAAAATTGTTGCCTTATAATAACTTAGTGGAAAACTAGAAGAAATACTTTGCTTTGATTACCTTTGTACAAATTCCAAGAGACAAGAATAGAGCAGTCGATGCAATGGCTACTTTGGCATCTTTACTTCAGCTACCTGATCAAAATGAAAAGTATGAGTTTTTGGTTGAAGAATTGGTGAAACCAACATTTGACCTAACCAAGAGACAAATTATTTCCTTTTTACATGGACATGACTCTCCGTGGTATGGACCTATCTATGCTTATCTCAAAAATCAAACCTTCGCTATAGACCAAACCTGCACTCAAAAGCAAAATTTCATAAGACAAGGAGCACGATATACTATGCTTTCTAACACATTGTATCGCAAAGGTCTTGACGGAACACTCCTTAGATGTTTAGAGGAAGATGAATCAAAATTAGCTTTAAAAGATGTCCACGCGGGGATTTGTGGGTCACATTCAAATGGTTTAAACCTAGCTAAGAAAATCTTACGTATGGGGTACTTTTGGAAAACCTTAGAACGAGAAGCTTGTCAATATGTTAAAGTTTGCAAGAAATGTCAATACCATGGAAACTTTATTCATGCACCAACACAAGAATTAAACCCTTTTGTCACACCATGGCCAATTTATCAATGGGTTTTTGACCTAATTGGCATGATTTATCCACCTTCTTCAAACAGACACAAGTATATAATCACAGTGACAAAATACTTTACTAAATGGGTTGAAGTTGTCCCCTTGTCAACTGCAACAAGAAAACAAATTTCCATGTTTATCCTAAATCATATCATTTGTCAATATGGCATTCCTCATGCCATCATCACGGATAATGGAAAACAGTTTAAGAACAAAGACATTGATGAACTTTGTGACAAATTCCACATTACCCATCACTCTTCATCCATTTACTATCCCCAAGGTAATGGACAAGCATAAGCTACTAATAAGAACATCCTAAAAATACTTAAGATATTTGTTGGAAAATCGGGAAAGGATTGGCACCTTCAAATCAATCTAGCATTATGGGCCTATAGGACTAGCATTCGAACCCCGATGGGAGCTACACCTTTTTCATTGGTCTATGGGGCCGAAGTTGTTCTTCCTATAGAAGTTGAAATACCATCCCTCTGAGTTTCATTGCATGGATTAATAAACAGTGAGGCTTATAGAGTTGCCCGTATTCAACAATTGGAATTGTTGGAGAAACATAAAACTCAAGCTTATGATCATTTGAAAGTGTATCAGAATCAAATTTCCAAGAATTATAACAAACATATCAAGCCAAGAAACTTTCAAATGGGAGATCTAGTACTGAGGGAAAATCCTAAAAATCAGGCTAATAGGGAAAAGAAAGGAAAGTGGGAAGCAAATTGGCTTGGGCATTTTCTCATTGTTTCTTCATTTGGGACAGGGACCTACAAATTGGCTGATTGTGATGGTGATGAATTGCTAGAACCTATCAATAGCATTCATCTTAAGAGGTTCCACACCTGATTCAGAGAAAAGAGTATCAGAAAAAAGAGTATAAGTTGAAGAGTATCAGATGAGTCAAGCATCACCTTTGTACATGAGAAAATTTAAAAAATACCAAAAAAAGGACAAAAGATAAAAAATACAAAAAAATCAGAAATTTCAAACTGCCAAAACCATTTGAAAAAGAGAAAAAAAAAGTGCCTTGGTGAAAACCTAGCAATAGGCACCTTGGTAGAAAAAAAAAGAGAAAAAGAGCAATAATCCCAAGAGGTGAAAACCTGGAAACAGGTGCCTTGAGTCCCTTAGGTTTTCCTAGTTGCATTTGTACATATTGTGGTTTCCTCATCTCACTTGTCCATATCCTCATTGCATTTGTCATTCATGCATTTGCCCTAATGAAGTCTCAGAGCTTCATTATTGACATTCTAGATTCAGTTGCCCTACATATCACATTGGCTACATTTATCACTTGGGGGCACACATCATAGATTTTTGATACCCGCCGGATTCAATAGTGCAACATTTTGGTCACATGTCAGAAGCAGATTTTCAGATTCAGGAGAGACATTTTTGAACCACTGATTACTATCATTGTTAAACCCTAAACAGTTTGATCACATAACATGATCCTTGAATCTCAATGCCCTATTTTATCTAGATTAAAATTTGACACACCTTAAATGATCAGATTGTCTGGAATTCTTATTTTGAAATCTTGATGCATTTCACAAACACTTGGAATTTTTGGTGATTTTTTCATTAACTTTTTTGAGTCATGTTCTTTTTAGCTAATCAATGGTGTTTTGGCTAGATTGGCAAGGATAAAAGACATGATGTTTTTCTTAAGCTTCTGAGTGACTATTTTGAGGAAGATTCTTTAACTTGTGTGAATTAGTCTAAAGACATAGTTATCAAAGAACCATAGAGGACATTCATATAGGATGAAGAGTTAACCTTTGTTTGTTTACACAAAAGGACACATTGGTTATTTAGATTTCCCATATCTTAATACCAACATCCACTTGCAACATTGAATCTGATTAAACTGGTATTCATACTCCCATAGTTGGTCTTCCAACTAGTGAGGGTTGTACTTGGTTTTGTAAAAAGGGGTTACCACACGCGAGAAAGTCATATTCATATTCTTATGGTCATAGTGGCACCAGTAAGGATTGTATGGACTCCTAGTTCCAAAATTCTCTATGATGATAATATATCTCAGTTTGCATTCCATTTGCAAACCTCAAGGACAATTAGTTGCATTGCATCCTGCATGTTAGCTTAGTTGCATCTTTCATGTTAGCTTAGTTGCATCTTGCATGTTAGTTTAGTTGCTTCTTGCATGATTAGATTAGTTGCATTTTTCTTGTTTAGTTTGGTTGCATTTTAGCTCTCTTTCTTTCTTTCTCAAATGCTTAGTTCTCAAAAGGCTTGTCTTTCTAGAATTTTTCCAAGTTCAAGGGTGGGGTGACAAAGGGTTGACAACACTTCATGAATTTAATGGTTTCAAGTCATTCAACATGAGATTTTCCTTTGCATTCATTATCATTAGTCATTATTCATTATACATTCATATCAAGGGAAAAACAAGAAAAAGATACATTATTCATTAATCATTTTCCATATCATCATTTAGAACTGCATATCATGAATTAAAATTGCATACATCTCAAAAACACAAAAATATATATGCATTTCATTCACCATAAGAACTAAGTATTGCATTCATTGCATTGCACAATCCATACATTATAAAAACAAAAAAACATATAGAGTTAAATTGCATCATTTTCATCCACTTATCTAAGTCCTACTCTAAGATGTTTGCATCCATTGCACATTAGAAATAAATGCATCATAGAAACATATAGACATGCATAAAAGGAAATCTCATAACATCATCAAAGGAGAAAATCAAAGATCATCATCAGATAAAAGTCCATCAAATGTCTATAGCATAATGTGTACATCAAAGGTACATCAATAATAATGGTACATCAATGTCTAGATCTAAAAATACATATGATACACAAATCCTGGGTCCATATATGTCTCATGACCCAGTAGGGGCACCTAATCCATCTAAACCTGTGCCTGACCCACCTACACCGTCAAGATCTCTATCACCTACTCTATCCTGTGAACTAGGAGGTTCCTGACTAGTGCTCACACTGGTCAGTACCTGAGCTAGGGTGGCAAGAAACTATTGTAGCATAGTCATGACCTGATCTAATCTAGCTATCATTGTCGTCATACTAGCCTGTAATCCCTACACATCCCGCACTATCTCATCTGCAACTAAAGCTTGTGATGCTGGAGGACCCTATGGTTCCTGAGGAGCTAAAGCAACCTATGGAATAACCTATGTTGTGCTAACCTATGGGTCAACCTGTGGTATCTACCCAGGAACCTGTCTAGTATCATGAACCCATCTATGCCTCCACCTAGCCCAATCGGCATCTACTCTCAATGGAACATGACCCTGAGATCCTTGTGCACCTACTAATCTCTGCCTAGGCTATCTAAAGCCAACACCTCAGCCTCTCACATGTCCACCTCTCATCTGAGGCCCTACTCTCTGTACCTATGGCACTCTAGGTGCTCTCTAGACTCTGTGCTAGTGTGGTCTATCACCATCATCGCCATCATCTCCACCATCGCCATCATCCTCAGACAACTCATCCACATCTAAAATAGGCTCTGTCAGATTAGTAAATATCATAAACTAATGTCGTAAGAACCACTCTCGATACTCAGTGGACATCCCTGCATCTGCAACATGTGGTAACATTTTCCACACACCATATCCCAGCTAATCAATCTATAAGAAAGCTAACTAATAGTCAACCTATGCACCCCACATTGATCTCTTTGCCTACACTCTAGCATACAATGCCATACCCTGTGGCATATCCTTCATCCGGCCGAACTGGCGTAATACTCTGCCAAAGCAAAATCTTTTGATCACCAAAGAGGACCGGCCTATTATCCAGCGAGGTGAAAACATGTAAGGTAACTCTTCATCATCCTCCCTCCACCTCTCACACTACAAGTATGGCCTCTACACTACCTAATCAATACCAATGATAGTGCATTTCCAAAAATCAACCTTGCCCAGACGATGCTGGACAATCATGCCATCATATAAAAATGCATATGGATACCCACGCACCTGGATTTGTGCTGACATTGGCCTAGTAATAGGGATATGTTCCCATGTCGACAAGTGTAATAAAACTGCACCTATAGAAATCACTGCACTGTGATGATATACTATCTCATGCAAATCATGGTATAACTGTGCCAACACACAAGAACCCCAATCTAATTATTGGGGATGCGCTATCAAATCCTCAATAATCTGGCCCCATCCGACTACAAAACCACATCCTCAGCTATCTAGAAACAATAACCCTCCTATCACAGCTCCTAATAACACTGGTAGGGTAGGGAATGAGGCAAACTGTGCCCAGGTAATACAATCATCTGCTATGGTGTTATCTCTGAACACTCATCTACATACGCTGCTGTCATATACTGCATCATAATATACCTGCTCTCCATGAGTCAGGATCCTCAAAAGTCTATAAACATCCTCTGGCGTAATCGTCATCTCACCGAGAGGTAAATGGAAGGTATTATGGTCAAAGGGCCAACACTCTGCCATAGCTGTTAGTAAACCTCAGTTCAACTAAAACTGAGGGAGATCTAAAAGGAAACTGAGACCGCAAGTCTCAATAGTACGCCGCTCCGATGGTGTGAGCTCATCTACCAAATCAAAGATCCACATCGTGACTCCTCGCACCTGCAACTTGTGGTAATGCTCCTACATTTTGAAACAAAGTGCATCATGTTAGTTTTTCTCTTGATGAACCATTCTAAGTCAATCATAACACATTAAATCTATCTTTGCTCTAACTTGAGCGTATCAATTTATTGCCCCTAACCTCTAAATCGTGAGACACAAGGACAATTTGTAATCATTTTTAATCATACCTGATTGACCTATCAAACATTCATCATTATGACTTTTCTATCATCCTAAACACAATGTGACATTCTGGATGATCATTTTATCAATTGGAACCTAATTCAGTCATCTGGATGATCTATCGAACTGAGTTCATCTAATTTTCCTTTATCAAAATTTCATCTTTATGGCAGGCAGAACTTCACTAAGTGTACGCGTCTTTTAATGCTAGGCGGCTTTTAAATCTTCAAAAGTGACTCTTTACTACGTAGAGGTGGCACTTTACCTCTTAGGTGGCCTTTTGCAAGCCTACACGGCTTTTCAATCACCATATGCGGCGTTTAAAAAATGGACTTTTTAGGCGGCGTATAACCTATTTTTGGTTACAATTTTACCCTAGCTCCTACGCGGCTAAGGATTGCGCATACGTGGATTTTCACAGTGTGGACATGGCTTTTGGCATGCCTACGCGGCACTTTATCTATCCTATGCGGCTTTTAGCTCAAATTTTTCTAAAGTAAACTAAAAACATGCAATAAATGCCATTTTAAGCACAATAAATGCACCAAGAAGCGTTCAAAGTACTCACCAGAGGCCCATAGTCAGGTGGTCTCTGATATCTTTGTGCTCACTCGAATCTGTGCTCTTGAATCGGGACCACCATCGCTATCAGTCGTCAGAGGATCAGAATAAAATCTCAATAGTCAAAAGTGAAAATGAATAGTAATTTGGGTTTTTCAACCTTTTAAAGCTATTTTAACCTATTTTATGAGCTTTTTGACCCAGTCAAACCTAATCTGCATATTCTTCTCACTGGGGCATTTGCTCGATATCTTTTCACATCATCATTTATCAGAAATGCTATCATCTTTGATCTATTCTTTACACTTTGTTCATCAACAACCTTTTACCTACGATCAAGATGATTCTATTTCTTAGGGGGCACCATCATATCATCAAACTGGGATTCTACATCATATCTTATATCAAATTTTGGGCATTAAAATTTCAAACTTTATAAATTAGAGTATCAATCAGGTTTCATATCAGAGTTTCATATCAAGGTTTCATATCGGGGTTTTCATATCGGGGTTTCATATTAGAGTTTCATATCAGGGTTTCATATTGGGGTTTCATATCAGAGGTTTCATATCAGGGTTTCATGGCAGGGTTCCATATCAGGGTTTCATATCAGGATTTTCATATCAGGTTTTCATATCAGCTCATTAGTATCAGCTCAATGATCAGGACAATCAAGCTTTCTTTGAATCAATGCGATTCACACATTACTTCAAAGAGGGACATTTGTAGACACCTAAAATTTACTAGGTGTATCTCAAATATTCCAAATTATACATCTCAGCCAAATGCTTCAACATATCATCTCAATGCAAATCAAATGGACATTTATCAAATCAAAGGAACAAAATTCAAAACAAATTAAATGATCAAATAATCATGAAATCAATTAATTAAATTCAAGCCTAAAGGGATTAATCAAATTATGCAATTGATTTTTCAATTGTATAGTTCAAATAAAAAAGGATCAAAT
>MU223299.1:1309014-1320607 GCA_018584345.1 Thuja plicata | reverse complement strand
ACAAAACAAACCTGATATAAACTCTTTCATAGTTTGAGGTGCTATATTTATACCACATTCTTGCAACATTTCATTAGTATGCATGGTAGAACGTATAGATCAAAATACATCATAATGATAACGAAATCGAATGTGAATTTTGCAACAACACATTACTCTTTCCTTGTTAATCCTGACATACCATGGTCTACATTTTTCAAAAGATCTTTGACTAATAGAAATAGTTAACACCTTAGCATCCAAAAAAAATTTATACAATTCATTTTGAGTCATATCCAAAAGATGTTTTTGATGTGGATCATGAATTTTTGAGCCGACTCTTAATTTAAGAACATCTATCGCATTAGCTGATACTCTTGTATTATCGTGCCAAAAATTTTCAATCAAAGTTTTGACTTCACCAGTAAGTTTCATGTCAGATCTTAGGAGTTTGCCACTAAAGCTCCATAAATCGTTTGCCGGATCACTTTCAAAGTTAACTCTTCTCTTTACAGCTCTTGCTAAAGTTTTACAATGAATATTAAGATATCCACTTATGTTTGTCATCATTCTTTTATCACAAGTAGTATTGTTTACTAAAGCCGTTGTTATTGCTCGTCGTGCCACATTCCTATCTTTAGAACAACTTTTCTTTCCGATTGTGTCAAACGCACTAGCAACAGTTGATATAACTTATTTTAGAGACTCATCATTCTTCTTAGATTTCACATAAATTCCTAACCTCTTCATCACTTTTCTCATTTTAGTTATTTTAATTAGTTTTAACATTAATTGACATTGAAACCCAAATTCTTTATTATAAAAAAATTATCTAAACAATCTACTCACATATGTCCTAATCTGTCTCCATGAAACCAAACCATCAAGATTGTCTAGCACATCCATTTTAATTTGAAATTGTTCTTTCATTTCATTATCATCCAAAGGGGTTTCTTTCTCAATTCGTGTTTGTATGTCTACATCCACATTGTTGATCTCAGAATTTATCATTTGATTTTCAATTTCAATTGTGGTTTGAATTTCACTTTCAATTGGTGTTTGATTTTCAGATTCTTTATCATTATCATTAACATTACTAATTGGTGGTGTTTGATGTGCAATATAATCTGTTACTCTATTTTTTGGAATAAAATCTAATTGATTTAAAGAGTAACCCGCTAATACAAAAAGATCAAGTTCTTTATCACAATAAGTTTTATTTGGCTATGAAGACATACCTGTATCCAACACTTGATTAGAAAATGCACCAGAATTTGCTCCTATTGCATTTTCTTCTTCAACCTCTGCATCCATCATGGTGTCCTCATTGTTCTCATCTTTTGAACTAATTGTTGAACTCAATGCTCCCAAATTATCAAGGTTTTGAATTCTTTCTCTTCTTTCTCGTTGACGTTTTGCCTCTTTCTCTCTATTTGCTGCAATCTCATCAGTTGTCAAAACCTTTCTTTGCCTCTTTTTGTGTTTGTTTGATCCCATGTTTGCACCAAATTTTGAATTCAAATGAATCCCTTCTTGTCAAATCCAAAACAAGATAAGAAAAGAGAATGTTCTTTTAAAATATTCTTTTTGTAACACGGATATGTCATACAAATGATTGAATAATCATCAATCATTGAGAGCAGGCCCATAGAACTATTTTTTGTCTCCAACGGATCTTTCAGAAATGGGCACCCGTTATTTAAATGAAATGGGTGCCCGTTTCGGTTTCAATGGTCCAAAACAAAATGGGCACCTATTTTTTGAATTTTAAACAATGGGTGCCCATTTCTAAAAACTAGGAGTGGGGACTGTACCTCTGCCTTGGTTTTTGGTTTGGGACAAGCTCGGTGCCACCAAGCTTGTGCTTGGCCTTGCAAAAAAATGACTAAGGCATTTAAAAATATAATTTGCGCCTTGTCATGATTTTTTGGAGGTCAACCCAAATGAAATTTTAGACGAAACAAAAACCCATTTCAGTTCATATTGTACAGATTATAAAAATATAATTTTTATAATGATATGACAAATTTTAGTATTTTTCCAATAATTATTACGCCAAATTGATACCTAAAGTTGAAATAGTAAGGTTAACTAAAATTTTAATAACTTTTTTGATTTTAGTTTTTTCAAAAAATGAATTATATGTGACCAATCTACATAGAATTTCCTTCAAGATAAAAAAAAAAAAAATTCTAAAAAAAGTGAAATTTTCATCAAATTCTGGTGGTCGTACACCAGAGGTTTTGAAAATGTACTTTATACTCAATTAAAAATGAATAAAAAAAATATTCAATTAAAAAAAATCAAAAATATTTTGACCAATCTTTGATGTGTTAGCTACCTTTCCCCAGAAGGATTTACAAAAATTTATTTATTTACTTCAAAATAGGGTGGTCGTGCACGTGTGTGGTATGGTCGTAAAACAGATATTTTGAAAAGGGGTTTTTAAACATGCCTACTAAAATATATTTTTTACCATGTGGGTATTAAAAAAAATTACATATTTTAAAACTAAACTCTGAGCACTACATTTTCTATTTGTGGATTTTTCTAAGATTAAATATCTAAGTGCCTCAAATTTTGACATCAATTGAGTGCACATTTAAAAAATAGGAAAAACACTTCCACTTTCTGCCCAAAAAGTGGACTCAACTTCTTGCTGGCACCCAAAAGATAGATGCATTTCATTCACCATAAGCACTAAGTATTGCATTCATTGCATTGCATAATCCATACATTATAAAAACAAAAAAAAATATGGAGTTAAATTGCATCATTTGCATCCACTTATCTATGTCCTACTCTACGACGTTTGCATCCATTGCACATTAGAAATAAATGCATCATAGAAACATATAGACATGCATAAAAGGAAATCTCATAACATCATCAAAGGAGAAAATCAAAGATCATCATCAGATAAAAGTCCATCAAATATCTATAGCATAATGCATACATCAAAGGTACATCAATAACAATGGTATATCAAAGTCCAGATCTACAAATACATATGATACACAAATCCTGGGTCCATATATGTCTCATGACCCAGTAGGGGCACCTGATCCATCTAAACCTGTGCCTGACCCACCTGCGCCTTCAAGATCTCCATCACCTGCTCTATCCTGTGAACCAGGAGGTGCCTGACTAGTGCTTGCACTGGTCAGTAGTTGAGCTAGGGTGGCCAGAAACTATTGTAGCATAGTCATGACCTGATCTAATCTGGTTGTCACTGTCGTCATACTAGCCTGTAATCCCTACACATCCCACACTATCTCATCTACAACTGAAGCCTGCGATGCTAGAGAACCCTGTGGTGCCTGAGGAGCTAAAGGAACCTGTGGAATAACCTGTGTTGTGCTGACCTGTGGGTCAACCTATGGTATTTGCCCAGGAACCTGTCTAGCATCGTGAACCTATCTATGCCTCTGCCTAGCCCAATCAACATCTAATCTCAATGGAGCCTGACCCTGAGGTCCCTATGTGCCTGCTAATCTCTGCCTAGGCTATTTGAAGCCAACACCTCATCCTCTCACATGTTCACCTCTCATCCGATGCCCTTCTCTCTATACCCATGGCGCTCTAGGTGCTCTCTAGACTCGGAGCCGGTGTGGTCTATCACCATCATCACCATCATCTCCACCATCGCCATCATCCTCAGACAGCTCATCCACATTTGGAATAGGCTCTGCTAGATCAGTAAATTTCATAAACCGATGTCATAAGAACCACTCTCGATACTCAGCGGACATCCCTGCGTCTACAACCTGTGGTAACATGTCCCACACACCATATCCTAGCTGATCAATATGTAAGCAATCTAACTGATAGTCAACCTGTGCACCCCACATCGATCTCTTTGCCTGCACTCTTGCATATAATGCCATACCCTGTGGCATATCTTGCATCTGGCAAAACTGGCATAATACTCTGCCAAAGCAAAATCTCTCGATCACCAAAGAGGACCGACCTATCATCCAACAAGGTGAAAACATGTAAGGTAACTCATCATCGTTCTCCCTCCACCTCTCACACTGCAAGTATGGCCTCCACACCACCTGATCATTATCATCGATAGTGCGTCTCCAAAAATCAACCTTGCCGAGATGATGTTGGACAATCATGCCATCATATAAGAATACATATGGATACCCACGCACCTGGATCGGTGCTGACACTTGCCTAGTAATAGGGATATGCTCCCATGTCCAAAACTATAATAAAACCACACCTACAGAAATCGCTGCACTACGCTGATATACTATCTCATGCAAATCATGGTATAACTGTGCCAACACACAGGAACCCCAATCTAATATCTGGGGATGCGCTATCAAATTCTCAATAATTTGGCCCCATCGGGCCGCAAAACCACATCCTCGCCTATCTGGCAACAATAACCCTCCTATCACAGCTCCTAATAATGCTGGTAGGGTAGGGAATGAGGTAAATTGTGCCTAGGTAATACAATCATCTACTATGGTGTTATCTCTGAACACCCATCTGCATACGCTGCTGTCATATACTACATCATAATATACCCACTCTCCATGAGTCAGGATCCTCAAAAGTCTATAAACATCCTCTGGCATAATCGTCATCTCGCCGAGAGGTAAATGGAAGGTATTATGGTTAGAGTGCCAATGCTCTGCCATAGCTATCAGTAAACCTCAGTTCAGCTGAAACTGGGGGAGATCTAGAAGGAAACTAAGACCGCAAGTCTCAATAATACGCCGCTCTGGTGGCATGAGCTCGTCTACCAAATCAAAGATCCACATCATGAATCCTCGCACCCACAGCTTGCGGTAATACTCCTACATTTTGAAATAAAGTGCATCATGTTAGTTTTTCTCTTGATGAACCATTCTAAGTTAATCATAACACATTAAATCTATCTTTTCTCTAACTTGAGCGTATCAACTTATTGCTCCTAACCTCTAAATCGTGAGACACAAGGACAATTTGTAATCATTTTTAATCATACCTGATTGACCTATCAAACATTCATTATTATGAATTTTCTATCATCCTAAACACAATGCGACATTTTGGATGATCATTTTATCGCTTGGAACCTAATTCAGTCATCTGGACGATCTATCGAACTAAGTTCATCTAATTTTCCTCTATCAAAAATTCATCTTTATGGTAGGTGGCACTTCACTAAGTGTACATGGATTTTAATGCTAGGCAGATTTTAAATCTTCAAAAGAGGCTCTTTACTACGCGGAGGTAGCTCTTTACTATGCGGACGTGGTGCTTTACCTCTTAGGTGTCCTTTTGCAATCCTACGCGGCTTTTCAATCGCCATACGCGGCGTTTAAAACATTGACTTTTTAGGCAGTGTATAACCTATTTTTGGTTGCAATTTTACCCTAGCTCCTACGCAGCTAAGGATTGCATGTACGTATTTTTTCACAGCACGAACGCGGCTTTTGGCATGCCTACATGGAACTTTGTCTATCCTACGTTGCTTTTAGCTCATATTTTTCTAAAGTAAACTAAAAACATGCAATAAATTCCATTTTAAGCACAATAAATGCACCAAGAAGTGTTCAAAGTACTCACCAGAGGCCCGTCGTCAGGTGGTCTCTGATATCTCCGTGCTTGCTTGAATGTGTGCTCTCGAATCAGGATCACCATCGCTATTAGTCGTCAGAGGACTAGAGCAAAATCTCAATAGTCAAAAGTGAAAATGAATAGTAATTTTGGGTTTTTCAACCTATTTAAGCTATTTTAACCTATTTTATGAGCTTTTGACCCAGTCAAACCTAATCTACATATTCTTCTCACTGGGGCATTTTCTCGACATCTTTTCACACCATCATTTATTAGAAATTCTATCAACTTTGATCTATTCTTTACACTTTGTTCATCAACAACCTTTTACCTACGATCAAGATGATTCCATTTCTGAGGGGGCATTATCATATCATCAATCTAGGATTCTACATCATATCTTATATCAAATTTGGGGCATTAAAATTTCAAACTTTATCAATCAGAGTATCAATCAGGTTTCATATCAGAGTTTCATATCAGGGTTTCATATCAGGGTTTTCATATTGGGGTTTCATATCAGAGTTTCATATCAGGGTTTCATATCGGGGTTTCATATCAGGGTTTCATATCAGGGTTCCATATCAGGGTTTCATATCAGGATTTTCATATTAGCTCATTAGTATCAGCTCAATGATCAGGACAACAAGCTTTCTTTGAATCAATGCACTTTGCACATTACTTCAAAGAGGAGTATTTGTAGACACCTAAAATCTACCAGGTGTATCTTAAATATTCCAAATTATAAATCTCAGCCAAATGCTTCAACATATCATCTCAATGCAAATCATATGGACATTTATCAAATCAAAGGAACAATATTCAAAACAAATTAAATGATCAAATAATCATGATATCAATTAATTAAATTCAAGCCTAAAGGGATTAATCAAATTATGCAATTGATTTTTCAATTGTATAGTTCAAATCAAAAAGGATAAAATCCAACCCAATCACCCTTCCATGGCTAATTTTAATTAAATGATGGAATTATTTAATTCCAAATTCTTTGAGACAACCAACCAACTTTCCCTCCATTTGCAAATACCTCAAAGCTTTTGACTTAACCAAAGCTTTGATCATGATCAATTCACTCTACCCCCTACCCTTGGGAAAATGCTATAAATACAAGCAAATTCCTTTGTGTATGGGATCCAAGAATTCAATAGCTAAAGTATCCTTATTATAGGCATATTGAGGAGCATTTGAGAGATTTTGAGAGAGTTTTAGCATTTGCATTTCATTTAGCATATCATGTTTAGGAGCATTTTTCTATTTTCTCTTATGATCTTGGAGCATTGTTGAGCATTTTGAGAATTCTAGCTAGATTTGATCGTTTAAATTTCATACATATCTCATTCTAGGATTGTCCTTGAGAGAGGTTAAGTCTGAAAGCTCTCTTAACAAAGCTTGGATAGAGAACCATGAGATGATATAGTTTTCTAGTTTCAATTCTTGATTAATTCATTTATCTTTCCATAGAATTGTTGCTTTCATTCTTAATCTCATGAAGGTGTATTTTCTTACACACAGCCACCTCCATTTCTCATGATCTTTTGTAGGCTCCATCCTATGCCTTTCCCCTCCCATCACAAGAAACATAGATAGATGGGAAGAAAAATAGAAGCAAAGACCTATTTTCTCAGAAGTGTTCCAGATAGTTCTATTTCTTTGCCTTGAACGATAAGTTTCTCCAAAGGATCTGGGTACCCAGTAAGTATACGGGTGTGATTCATAATGATTTCTTTTCCTTCTTGTCTCTTAATTTTCATTAATGGAAAAGAAATTTCCATTCAAAGTGTTAAAAATGATGATTAATATTAATAAAACCCTCCTTCCCATGGATTCAGTCATAAGTAACGAAATCCAATGCTTCATGTGGGAGGTCTCCTCCATTAAGCCAACGAATCTACATGTCACTTCTCATTGCCCAGTTGGAAAACCAGTTAGTGACTTGATTTCCTTCTCTAAACACATGGGATACATGGACCTTATCAAAGGTGTTCAAAACGGAACGGGTTTCCTCAACCATATTAGCTATGGTCCACGACGGTGGATGTTTAAAGTTAAGACAATTGATAATGTTGTGTGAATCCCCTTCTAACAAAAGATTTTTGATTCCCAAGTCATGAGCTAATTTAGTCACATGGAGGGTTGCATTCACTTCCATGTAGTGATTGGTTTGTATGCCCAATGGAAGGTTGATAGTAGAAATGCCCTGGCTGAAATTTTTTTGAATTACGCCACCACTTCCCGCCTCTTGAGGATTACCCTTGGCTACTCCATCAAAGTTGGTTTTAGCCCATCCTTATGGAGGATAGTGCCAGGTATAATGTTGTCTTTTATCTATGGTATTCAAGGGATTAGCAACATCATCTAAACCTCCAAAAGGATTAGTATTCCAACAATTAACAAAATTATCCAAGAGAGTATGGTGTATCTTTTCGAATAAAATTTTGGGAATGACATTACAGTCCCTAAAGATGTGGTTATTGTGCTCTTTCCAAATGCCCCAATAGAAGTAAGGAAGCACCCATGACAAAATTTTATGAAAGGAAGGGTTTTTGAAGGGAAAGGTCCAATGGGCAAAGAGGTCCTTAAGAAAGGAAGGGAAGCACCAATGTAGGCCAAAGATAGACAAGAAATACTGCTAGACAAACCTAACAAAGGTACAATGGATAAAGATGTGGTCCACAGACTCAGCTTTGACCTGACATAGAACAAACCTATTTGGGATAGGAATACCACACTTGATAAGGTTATCAATAGTGAGAATACAATTTTGAAGTAAAATCTAGTAAAAGACTTGATTTTTGGGATAGGGCCAGGTAGCTAGGCTATAGCCCAGAAAGGGGTAAACTCCAGATGCAGCTGAACAAAATAGGCTGAGGCAATAGTGAAAGAGCCATTAGGAGATACTTTCCAGATCAAAGCATCCTGATTTTGAGGGAGGGAAATAGCATTGAGAGCAGTGAGTAACAGAGAAATCTCCTGGGAAACAAAAGGAAGATCCACCCAAGAATTACCCAATCTATTATTACAAACTTTTTCCCCAAAACTTAAGATGCATTCTGCGTTCCAATAATTAAAGAAATACATATATTTGAGGAGTCTCGACAAAATTCAATTTTCATTCCAAAAGCTAATCTTGTGCCCATTTCTAGTTTTACATTTCACTTTTGACTTGGCTAGGTCTTTGGCGTTGAGAATGTCATTCCAGATAGAAGAATTGTTTGGGAAATCATCACTTTCAAAGACAGAATTCAAAGAAGCATTAGACAAGTATTTTTCCTCAATTAAATCCCTCCATTCCCCTTTACCATGGAAAATCCTCCTCATCTTCTTGGCTTGAAGCGCCTTATTGAAAGACCTAATCCTCCTAATACCCAGACACCCATCCTTTTTGGGGAGACAAACTTTGTCCCAAGCAATCAAAGGGAGGCGTATTTTCTCTTCCACCCCTAACCAAAGAATCTCGTTTAGATTTTTTTCCAAAGCTTCAGCCAAATTAGCCAGGATCGTAAAGAGGCTAAGTGCTTAGGTTGGAAGGTTTTGAAGGGTGGACTTGACAAGCTGAATCTCTCCAGCTTGAGTGAGAAGAATTCCCTTCTAGCCTACCAATTTTCTATTGAATTTGTCAATGATATTGTTCGAGAAATCTTCCAGGGGTTTAGCTCTAAGAGGAAGGCCCATGTAGGTGGAAGTGAGAGAACCAACACTACACCCTAAAATATCTACCATTCTTCTTTGTCTGGCCTAAGGTGTGTTAATAAAAAAGAGGGAGCTCTTGCACCAATTGATAGATTTGCAAGTGGCCCTCTTATAGGAATCTAGTAAATGTTTAACATCTCTGGCCTTCATAACCAAGGCTTCTCCACCCAAGATGGTGTCATCAATGAATTTTTGATGATAGAAATTTGACAAACTAGAGGATGGCCTGATGCCTGTTAGCCTCCCTGACAACTTATGAGCCGAGATTGATCTTCCCAAACACTCATCCAAGATGATAAAAAGGATAGGAGACAAAGTATCCCCTTGTCTCAGGCCCCGAGAAGCTTTGAAGAAGGCAGAAGGAGACTCGTTAACCAAGACTAGGAATTAAGATAAGGAGATGAGCTTAAGGATGATTTTGCAAAAATAATTATTGAAGCCAAAAGCCCCCAAAACTTTCAACTGAAAGGACCAGTCCACCCGATCATAGGATTTAGATAGATCAAGCTTTAAGAGAAAGCCTTCCCTCTTGCCTTCTTCTAAAGAGTGAATTACTTTGTGTACCACCATAATCGAATCCAGGATTTGTCAAATAGGGACAAAGCCCACTTGTTGTTGGGCGATAATGTAGGGGAGCACATGAAGAATTCTGATTGTCAAGACTTTGGAAATAATATTGTAGAAAGAATTACATAAACTAATGGGCCTAAAAAGATCCATAGAATCTGCCCCTATGCCTTTTGGAATAAGAACCAAAAAAGTAGCATTGAGTTCTTTGAGAAGATTCTTGGAGCCAAAAAATTTCTGTACATCTTTTCCACATTAGATTTGACAATTTCCCAGTACTTGTGGAAGAAAAACATGGGAAAGCCATCGGGGCCCGGGGCCTTGTCTCCCGGGAGAGTCCAGGGCTTTTTAAACTTTGTCACTATTAGGGATAGAAGACATAGCTGTATTCTAGAGATCCATAATGATGATAGGGATATTGATGAAGAGGTCCTCCTGATCTTGATCCTAGAGGTGAAGATATTTGGAAAGAAGTGATTTAAAGAAGTACACAACAGCTAACGAGATGCCTTTATCATCCTTCAAGATTTGGTTCCCCCTTCTGATGATACTAATTCTGTTAGCTTCCCTGTGTTTCAAGGTGGATAAGTGAAAGAAGCGGTTATTTTGGTCTCCTTCCCTCAGCCATATAGATCTACATCTCTACTTCAAATACATTTCCTCCTTACCAATCATATTATGATACTCTGAGAGAAGATTTTTTTCTTGATTCAGGTTGATCTCATCATATCCATCTCTCTAGATTTACTCTTGGCTAATACCAAGACCAGATATGGCCTTCTCTTTGGAGGCAAAAATGTCACCAAATTCCCTCTTATTCTAGATCTTAATATTTAACTTCATATTTCTATGTTTTTTGGCTTCTCTATGATAATAGTTGAATTAGACACTTTTCTGTATATAGCACTCAGATGCCTCTTTTCATAATTAGTGTGCTCAATAAAACTGTGAGTGCAAGAATAAGAATGCTTCTTCTTATACATTTTTTTAATCTTAATTATGTAATCTATCAAGTTGGATCAATGTGTTCTCAAGTTGCTCAAGGGATTGTGCCCAAAATGATGATTTATTTTCCATTTTCTTTTAACAAAGCTTTTTTTCACAATATTGAATGGTTTTTGTGGATAGGAAAACCATCATATTGTCAATTTAATGAAGGCTTTCAGGGAAAATGGACATGCATTTGTGTAGATGCTGCAAATGTAATCTCATTAGATGGCCACAAAAATCAATTTGTAATTACATGGATGAACTAATGTTGGTGTAGATTTCCATGGTTACATTACCAATGAATAATACTAAATTGGATTTTACACAAACAAAAATTCTAACTTTAAATCTCTATGATATGAATGCACTTATAATGGGAAATTCATGGGTCTGAAGAAATTCACTATAGTTGGCAATAGGTTATCATTAATTTTTCTTGTTAATCTTCCTTATCTATAATGAATCTTTCATTGAGGTTGTAAGGCATATTAAAGGAAGAGGATGATGTAAAGAGTCTACTAAGAAATATTTTTTTGTCACTCAATCAAAAACTATAAAGTTAATAAAGGGTAAACTAAATAATTTTTTTTAAAGAACATTGACACTCATAATATTTTGTACCAAATAAGAATCCTTAAAAAAAGGTGTGTTTTGCCTCAGAGCTCTAACCAGGGTAAAAGCACTAAATTCAGGTATATGTGCAATGAGACAAGAATAAATATTGTTGAAAGATAAAAGAAAGAAACAACCCAACATGAATACCCAAATAGTATGGAGGACTAATTCT
>MU223299.1:1262543-1292242 GCA_018584345.1 Thuja plicata | reverse complement strand
TTATGATTTGATCAAGGAAATTGATATAATTGATATTGTTGATATTTGAAAATATTGATTCAGGGATTTGATAAATTGAGAAATGGGGCCCAAAGTCTAGGCGACCATTTTAGGGTGCATACACCCTTTACCGAATAGTTTGACTTTGACTCTATTACCGAATCACAATTTTAATACTTAAATACTAATGACAGCCTGCAAACTCATATTAAGTAGAATTCTCCCCCTTTTAGATTAGTATGAAAATATTACATATGTAGCATACATAGTAACTCTATACATAGTGACTCCCCCTTTGTACATGCTCTCGGTATGAATACAAATATTATACATATGTTTCCCCCTCTTTTGAAGTTAATGAAAAAGGAAAAACTTACAACATGTCAAAAATGTTGGTATGGGTCTTCTAGAGATTTTACATTGGTTTCTCCCATTCATCTTTTAAATGCTCGTGGGTCAACTGATCCAAGTTTAAATGAGCATGTATATCATATATACTCTCTGTAATTGATAGTTCTAGGGTGGGAATCAAATATTTTGCATGTGTCCAATGCTTCTACATCAATGATAAAAGTGGTAGTAACATATCCTAAAGCTCAGTTACCTAGTCTATTATTTGGTTCTCTTCCTTCTTCAATTCAAGTCTCAACGGTTGTATATGAATAACCTTTGATTAATGCATTTGAAATGGATATTTATTGGTTGTAAGATGATTTGCAGTATCTTTTATATCGTCATCTAATTTATTCATCTTTTCTCTAAGCTCGGCAGTGAATTGGTCTAGTGTGCATAACTTCTGTAGAATTGTAAGTGCTTGAGTAATAATAGTTTCTATTGTTGTTACAAATTCTGAGGGTGTTACCTTATTTACTGTGACTACTTGGTCGATCTTTTTAGTAATGTTGTACTGAATATTCTTTTCTACTTATTCTTCTATCTTTTGTGGTTTGTTCAACTTAGATCTGCATTATTTTTCTTGATGTCCATGCTTGTTACAATTATAGCAATTACCATTGAATTTAGTAGAGTTTCTAGAGATACCTTTTTCTTTACTCCTGCAAACGTTTGATGTGTGGCCTGATTTTCCATAATGATGGCATGAGGGTTTTTTAGGCTTCAATTTTTTGTAGATATTCCTCTGTTCAGCTTGATTCGATGATTCCCCTTTCTCGGTATACCCTAAACCGGTATTGATATTTAGTCTGTGTTGATTGTTTAGAAATTCATCTATCCTCTTGGTAATTTCTTCAGATCTCTTAATCACCTCTTTATGTTGTTGTAGAATCTTCACTTCATTTCTCATTTTTTCATTCTCTTCTTTCAAATCACCAATGTCTTCCAATTTATTAGCAAGTTCAAAATTCAATCGGTTGGTCTCATGACTTATGGCAACCATCTGATTGGTGATCTCAAAGTAATGTTCAGTAAGTCTCATTATCTCAGATTATTTCTCTTGTAACATTTTAGTCATTTGTCTTTTGTCATCAACAACCGTGTTTCTATCTTGTTTATCTTTCTTTGCACCGTTCAAGAATTCAACCATCCTAACCATTTGTTTTTCTTCACCGATCTGTAGTGCCTTCCCTTGTTCATTAGGTTGTTGATTGCTTTCAGATAGCTTTGATATGATTCTTTATGATATATCAGATATTATACCAGATTCAGATCCACATTTATCAAATGGGTCATGAATCTCTTCTTCTTGATAATCATTCTCATTATAGCGAGATTCCATATATCTTCTTTTAGCCAACATCTCCTTATTTCTTTCCTTGGTTTCTTTGTATTCATCAATGTAGATCTGGAGGTGCAACATCTAATTGTCAATAGTTTTGTCAAGCGTATACCTTTCCATTGTAAGATCTTTTCTCTTCAGTGATTAAACCTTCTAAATAAGAGAACTAGATCTGGTACCAATTGTTAGAATAATAGAAAGGTGTGTACTGGGAGGGGAGGGGTGAATCAATACCCTTACAAACTTTTCAAACAAATATTTGTAATTATAAACTAAAATAACCAACTGTGTAGTTTTCTTTCACAATACATGTAATTTTATTGCTGAAATGTAAATCCATTTAATTAAAATATTAAAACATTCATGAAAATCAAGTACACATAACACATGTATTCTAGTATTGCAAAAAACCCCTATTAGAAGGCAAAAATTGCAGTAGGGATGAGACCTACGAAGCTTAACTACTTGAGTAATAAAGTAGTTTGTTAGAGCTTACAAAGATTGATCACTTCTGGTGACCTTAACCTATTATGATTAATAATAAAATTAATTAGATCTACCCCGTATGAGGATTTCACAACACAATGTATGTGTGCACTCTGTTAGTATATTTAGGCAAAGATGGGTAAGTCTACTCTGTTAAGAGATTTTGGGATCGATTACAATTGTTAGAGAGTAACATAATTTGTGATCTAAACAAATACAAACTAAATATTGTGGATAAAAAATATTTTAATTACAATAAAATTATCACCTTGTTGTGACCGCTAATACCTCTGTACTGCTCGGTAGCCTTTTCTCTGTTTCGAAACCATAATGCTTGAATGAAGTCCTTGTTATAAAAACCTTGTTTGATCTCTTGATTTCCTTCATGTGGCTGCTACTTGATCACAATTCAATCATCATACATTACAAAATGGTATCTTATCCTTATACATATCAAACCTCTTGATCTAATTAGGGTTTTACAATATCTTAGAAAACATTTTGATCAATAATGTATAAAAATTATCTTGATCATCTATACATAGGAGGTATAAACATTTAATGAGTGTATGCATAATTAATGTTCTCCTCGATCATTGAAAACCGTTCTCCAGCTTGCCAAAAAGATTGTTACCTTGATTGATGTGCCAATACAAATTTTTATGTAATTGATGGTTTACTCGATAAATAGTATCTCTCGGTGTACCTCGGTGCTTGGTGTATATTGCTTCTTGGTAAGTCTGTTGCTTGGTGATCACTGTACTCGGTTAACATTGTGCTTGGTTAACTCTACACTCGGTGATGATTAGAAGCTACTCTATCTTTGACTCTATTATCGACTGGTAATTTGAATAGTAGAATACTACTGACAACTTGCCAACTCATATTGAGTAACAAAAACATGATTGTTTATTTATTATTTTAGAAATTTGAAGATATTATCTTTTTTAATCATTTTTTTAATTAAAAGAGTTTACAATATTTTACCTTAAATATATACAAAATTTTCAATTTTAAAGCTAACTTAAGTAGTTGCAAAATAATTTATACTTTTAAAATTTAATATATTTTTTTCGTCGGTAAACACTTTTGACTAGAGCTATGAACCGGTGTGGTCATATTTGGGGGATGTCATCCCTTAGGTGATTACATCATTAGCGCCTCTCATATTTGTCTCCTAATGTGGCATAATTTTTGGATCCTTATGCCTCCCTGCCTTATCTCTCTAATTTCTCCTTATATCTCCATTTTTTGTAGTCTTTCACCCTTCTTATCACTCCTCTACTAGCAGACACACCTCCTTACATCCCCTGCATGTACAACACTAGAAAATTTGGACCATTTCATGTGGGTACCACCTCTTGTGAGCACTAGGTTTGAGACAATAGTGATTTATGGCCGATGAGTTGTCGTGTTAAACTGACACCGTCAACAATTTCAATGTCAACACCGTTAGACTAATAATACATTGTCCAAAATATCTTCCTTTTCTATGGATTTTTGTATTTATTTTTCTTAATTTGAAAACCAGTAACGAATCAAACCCAGGACCACCATGTTTAGCACAATTTGCAGTAACCATTGCATTGCGGGGTGAACCCCATAAATTTAATATTTTTATTGTATACAATAATTGATATATTAAATTTGGCATGGGTAAATGCACCAAGATAGTGTGTAAAAAAGTTTCCACCCAGCCAAAAAATAAAAAAAATACTCTTTACATGGTCGACTTACTTTAAATTCAGATAACATGATTGAGCTTATGTTTGGTAAATTACTAAGCCAAAAATAAGGCTAATTAAAAGGCTTGGATAAAAAATTTGAGGATTGCTAACTTCCTCTCCCTCTATTTCCCTACATTTTCACATATTTTATTCTTCAAAAAAGGTTTCTCAACTTCATCATCGTGAGGTTTGCACATCATCAAGTGGGTATTTACAAAATTAACACCATAATTTTACGGAGTTTCTAAGCTTTCTAACCATATAAAGTTTCCTATTTTTGGACAAAATTAGCATAGGAAAGTTTAATTTTCTTAACCAGTGTCTCCATAGCTCTTAGAGACTTATGTATACCATTTTCTTACTAACTTTTAATCTACTTGACCAAATTTAAAACAAATTACATATTATTATTCTAGACTTGATTCTTTAAAAGTCTTAAAAAAAGTTTGCATTTTTTATTATTTTGATACATGTTATGTCCAGCACACAAACAGACACCTGATTTTTAGGATGCACCCACTTCGAAAAATCATTAAAAACAAAATATTTAATAGAAAATTACAAAAAATACACAAATTATAGCTCTCGCTATTAATTATAATTCTGCAAAAGGGTTTTTCAAAATACTAAATCTAACTATATCTTTTTTGAAGAGCACACCAGACACTATGTTACATTTTTTTGAAAAATTTAGGACTAGTTTTTCGTGTGCAATAAATTTGAACCTCTTAATCTTATACATTTAAAACAAATTAGTAGTTTAAAAACTTGATTTAGAGTATGAAAAATTCTCATTCTTTGCAAATCTTCTACTTTTGAGTGCTTGACTCTAAAATTTCCCTTCAAAGCTCAGGTTTACCTAATTTCATAAAAAAAAAGTGGCCACTTATACCCTCTTTGGTCACCATCTTGGTTCACTTAACGAGATTTACATTACCAGTAATGATTGACACACACTTCCTACCCTCATTGTTGATTCTTCCTACTGCTCAAAAAATCATCCTCTAGCATTGAAATTGGGTTTTTCATATTCATTTCCACATCAACAAAGGATTCATTTTTCAATGCAAAATCTTCTACAACATCAAAAAGAAATTCATCAACACCATCTATATTATTAATTTTTTGTGAATTATCATAATTACCTCTTATATCATACTCCATTTTCATTCTTATCCAGTCAAAATCAAAGTGTTTTTGTTTAAGTAAAACAAGTTTTACAGGGTTGCTGAAACCTGAAACAAAATAAAAGTTACATTAAGCCCAGTTTAAAATGAAGCAAAGCAAAAAGATTAAATAGGCCAACAAAAGGCCAGAGAAAAAAGGAATAGACAACTTCTAAAAAAGAAGATAAAATAGGGTTAGTAGATAAAACCAGGGACCCTCGTGATAAGTCCACCATCAAAGTAGCCACCTTGGCTTTGAGCAATTCCATGTTTGCCGTCGATTCCTTAATATTTTGGAGATCTAGCGCCAAGTCCTTGTCCTTAATCTTCCTGGTTCTAGATCTGGTTTGCTGGCCAGGACCCTGTTTAGTGTTCTGATCTATCTCGACCTCCACATTTTCCTCCTCTAGCCCATCTAATTTAGCCTCCAGCTTCTCAATGATCATGTTGGTATGCTCTTTGGAAGCCTTAAGGATTTTACAGATCTTCTCCGTTATATTCTTTAGGGTAGCTTCAACCCTAGTCATGTTCTCCTCCAACTTTTTCACTCTGCTATTTATCTCCTGATCCTCAGTATTCTTGTCCTTTCTTTCCTTTTCCTTGCTATTAGCACTTTTTTTAAGGTCCTCCACTTCGTGAAATTATCATTTGATGGTTCTGTAATTATCAACCATGCTACTTTGGGATATATTAAGCAGGTCCATTTCAAACTCCTTGGTGTTATCACGAAGCAGCACTAAACAAGGGTCAATAAGCTCATCCAGCTTGATACAACCTCCCTCTCCATCAATTACCTTGGGATTTATGATTTCTCTAGTAATCCTCATCTTTTTCATTTTAACATTTAAATTGCACCACCTAATAATCTTCACCTATTCTGCCATGTAACAACAGAACTCATTGTCCTACCTGTCATCCTTCCCGATGTCATGGGGTTGAGAGATCTGAGGGGAATGGGTAGTTTGATTAGTGTCTTGGTAGTCATCCTAGAGCTTACTCTTCAGATTGTGTTCCAAAATAGGGGAAACACTACGAGTTTTGCCCTCAGGGGATTTTTGGTCATCTCTCATATACCTCTTCCTTTCCTTTTTATTTTTGCCCATGGTAGGTTGTTTTCTCTTTCTTCCTTTTCCACTGGATATAACCTCCTCATTTTCCATGTCCATATCTTCCTCAATGTAGTCCTCAGAAGAAATAACCATGATACTTTGTTTTTAAGGGGTTACCATTTTCTCTTTATTTTTTTTTATGTTTTGCAGACTCACTCTGTGCTTTTTGGAGGACGAACCCATAATGTTATTTTTCATTTCATACTGATTGTCATCCTTAGAATGTAGACCATCACTATCTTCCATCTCTGAGGGGATGTAATCCGAACCAGAGGCCTCCATCTCGTCTTTCTTAACCACCTCCTTCCCAAGGATTTGGGCCTTAAAGTATTCATATGTTAAAAGCAAAAGGCCTTTGTGTAGGGTAGGGTGAGCAATGGCCTTAACTCTATACCCATTAATGTTATCATTTATTGAAGTATACAAATAAAAGGGAATAGAACACTTCATATCATGGTGAAAATGGTTCAAGAGGACAAAGTGATAGGTGCAGATTCTATCAAACCTGGTGTCTAGCGTAATGTAGTAGATAATGTCTCTTAACATGAACCTCCACAATCTCTTTATCCCTTCTAGAAGGTAATGGGTTCCGACCTTGGTTAGATCTTTCTTTTCCTCATCATTTCTGACAAAGTTGTTAATCTCTGAGTCTGAGATTTTCCTATCTGTGTAGAACTTCTTTCCAGCAATAGGTATCCCCGTAACCACTGAGATAACCTCCTTGGTCACCGCGAACTTTCTTCCTTCTATTTAAATACTGCCCTCATTCTAGTTTTTTGAAGAACATATTCATCACAGTTGGCTTCCCACCATGAAGCCTCTCAATGAAGGTGGAAATGTCATCACTTTGAAGGGTAAAAGTACGCAACTATGTCGCACTTGAGGACCATTTACGTAGTTCTGGCTGAAGTAGTTTCAGCCAGAATTTTTTTGGCCATACATATGTGGCACCATGTGGCATCGATGTGGCAAATGTGTCCCGACTGAAACAGGTTCGACAGGACCAGTTTTGATTGGAAATTCATGAGTAAATATAAGCTAACTATGTTCTATCAATGATGAATTGGCACATATTTATATAGGCGGTTTCGGCCGGAACTGGTTTTCCTGAACCAATTTCGGCCGAACTATTTCCGGCCGAAACTTCCTATGTGGCATCCTATGTGGCAGCCAAATAGGATAAAATTTCAAAATTGTGAAACTTCTCACTTATACAGCTGATTTCTCCATCAAAACTCAACTTTTTTTAAATTCTAAAAATACCCTTTTGTAGAGCTCGGAGTTTAGATTGCGATCATATCATTTTTATCATGTTTTGATTATATCTAATATATTATAAGTTGAAAAAACTCAAAGTAGGTATTTTAACATTGAAGAACACGCTCGTTCAAAAAAAGAAAAAAAATAAAAAATCATGTCAAAAAATTTTAAAACTTATATTTAACACTAGATGAGAGAGTCTTCTTCAAGAATATATAATTTTTTTTTATTTGGTATATATTTGCTAGGGAAAATTAGGCGGGAGACAAAAACTATTAATTTTGGGTAACTTCAACTTTGAATAGTTATAACAGACAAAATATATATCAAAAACCAATCTTTCTTTTTTCTGCACTAGCTGTACATGTCATCTAAAACATATTCTAAAATTAGAGGAAAAAAAAGATTATTTACATATATTTTGTTGGTGGGAACTAGACCCTAGATTTTTAGTGTTTTCAGCAATTAAAAAATTGACTTAAAACATTTAAAATCTAAGTCAATTCTTATTCAAAAAAAATTTAAAAAATTTAGGCATAAACTACATCCAATTTTACACATTTTATTAGTTTACATCATTTTCAAATTCTAAACACAAATGCCACTTTTATGTCGTTAAAGTTTAAGAGTTTTGCTTGATGTGGTCCTCTTCCTTTGTAAAAGTGTGACACAGGTTTGTACTTTTACCCTGAACGTACTTCCAAATCTTGGTATGCCGCCTCCATTTTTCCAAACCTTTAGCAGGCTCTCTCATATGCCTTTCCCCTCCCATTGCAAGAAACACAGAAAGGAAGCAACACAAAAACACAGACCAAAATTCTCTGAAATGTTCTAGATAGTTATGTTTCTTTGGCTTGAACTGCAAGTTTTGTCAAAGCATCTAGGTACCCCATAAGTGTGCGGGTGTGATTTGTAATGATTTCATTTCTAGCCTATCTCGTACATTCCAATAATGGAAAATCCATTTCCTTTCAATGAATTAAAAATCATAATTAATATTTATAAAACCCTCCTTCCCATGGATTCGGTCATAAGAAATGAAATCCAAAGCTTCACGTGGGAGGTCTCCTCCATTTAGCCAGCGTGTTCGCTTTTCACTTCTCACTGCCCAATTGGAAAACCAGTCAGCAACTTGGTTTCCTTCTCTAAACACATGGGATAAATGGACCTTATCAAAGTTGTTCAAAAGTGAGTGGGTCTCCTCAACAATATTAGCAATAGTCCACATTGGCAGATGTTTCAATTTAAGACAGTTGATTATGTCGTGAGAATCCCCTTCTAAGCATAGATTTTTGATTCCCAAGTCATGAGCCAATTTTGTCACTTGGAGGGCAGCATTCCCTTCCGCATAGTGATTGGTTTGTGTGCCCAATGGTAGGCTGACAGTAGAAATTCCCTGGCTGTAGCAATTTTGAATTACACCACCACTTCCCACCTTCCCAGGATTGCCCTTGGCTGCTCTATCAAAGTTGGCTTTAACCCATCCATCTGGAGGACAGCACTAGGTATAGTGTTGTCTTTTATCAATGGTCTTTAAGGGATTAGCAACATCATTAGCCCCAAAAAAAGGATTAGGATTCCTACAAATATTTTTTTTTCCAAGAGAGCATGGTGTATCTTTTCAAATAAAATTGTGGGAATGACACTACAATCCCTAAATATGTTGTTATTGCACTCTTTCCAAACACCCCAATAGAGGTGAGGAAGCACCCATGACCAAAATTTGTGAAAGACAATGTTTTTGAAGCGCAAGGTCCAATGGGTGAAGAGGTCCTTAAAAGGGGATGGGAAGCACCACTTCATTCCAAAAAGATACAGGAAGAACTGCCATATCGACCACACATAAGAACGATGGATAAATATGTGGTCCACAAACTCAGCTTTGACCTAACATAGAACACACCTGTTAGGGATGGAAATATCACACTTGATGAGGTTATCGATAGTGAGAATGCAGTTTTGAAGTAAAAGCTAGTAAAAACATTGATTTTAGGGACAAGGCCAGGAAGCCAGGCTTTCAACCATGAAGGGGTGGCCTCCAAATGCATCTGAATAGAGTAGTCTGAAGCAATAGTGAATGATACATTAGGGGATGCTTCCCATATCAAAGCATCTGAATTCTAAGAGAGGGAGATAGCATTGATAGTAGTAAGTAACAGAGAAATCTCTTGGGAAACAGAGGACAGATCCACCCAAGAATTACCCAACCTGTAATTAATCACTCTGTCCCCAAACTGTAAGATGCATTCCTCCTTCCAAGAATTAAAATAGTCCATATCTTTCATGGGCCCTGACAGAATCCAATTATCATTCCCAAAGATAATATTGTGCCCATTTCCAATTTTGCATTTCGCTTTAGACTTGGCCTGGTCTTTGGCATAAAGAGTGTCATTCCAGATACAAGAACCATTCAACATATCATCATTTTGAAAGAAAGAATTTTATGAAGCATTGGACATGTATTTATCTTCAATGAAATCCCTCCATTCCTCTTTACCATGGAAAAACCTCCAAATTTTCTTGGCTTGAAGCGCCTTATTGAAAGACCCAATCCTCGAAATCCCCAGCCCCCCAGCCTATTTGAGGAGACAAAATTTGTCCAAATAAATCACAGGAAGACATCTATGCTCTTCTATCCAAGAAAAAATAAATCTCCTTTGGATTTTTCCCAAAGCTTCAGCCACTTTAGCCGAAATAGAGAAGAGGCTAAGTGCATAAGTTGGAAGGTTTTGAAGGGTGGACTTGACCAGCTGAATCTTGCTAGCTTGACTGAGATGAATTCCCTTCCATCCTGCCAATTTTATGTTAAATCTATCTATGAGATTGTTCTAGAATGCTTCCGGGGGTTTAGCTCCTAGAGGAAGGCCCAAGTAGGTGGAGGGGGGAGAACCAATACTGCACCCTAAAATCTCCACCATTCTTCTTTGTCTGGACTCCAGCATGTTAATAAAAAAGAGGGAGCTCTTGCACCAGTTGATGGATTGGCCAGTGGCCCTTGTATAGGAATCTTGTCAATGTTTAATAGTTTTGGCCTCCATAATCAAGGCTTCTCCACCCAAGATGGTGTCTTCAACAAATTGTTGATGAGAGAAGATAGACAAACTAGAGGATGGCCTGATGCCTTTCAATCTCCCATACAACTTATGAGATGAAACTGATCTACCCAAACACTCAGCCAAGATAATAAAAAGGATTAGAGATAGGGGATCCCCTTGTCTCAGACACCAAGAAGCTTTGAAGAAAGATGAAGGAGATCCATTAACCAAGAAAGAGAAAGACGGAGAGGATATGAGTAGAAGGATGATTTGGCAAAAAGTATTATTAAATCCAAAAGCACCCAAAACTTTCAACAAAAAGGACCAGTCCACCTAGTCATAGGCTTTAGATAGATCCATCTTTAGGAGAAATCATTCCCTCTTGCCATCTTCTAATGAGTGAATTACTTCATGTACCGCCATAATGGAATCTAGGATTTGTCAACCAAGAACAAAGCCCGACTGTTGTTGGGCAACAATGAAGGGGAGCACATGAAGAATTATGATGGTCAAGACTTTGGAGATAATCTTGTAGAATGAATTATAGAAACTAATGGGCCTAAAAAGGTCCATTGCATCCGCCCCCATTAATTTTGGAATAAGAACCAGAAAAGTAGCGTTGAGTTCTTTGAGGAGATTCTTGGATTAAAAGAATTCTTGCACAACTTTGATCACATCATATTTGACAATTTCCCAATACTTGTGGAAGAAGAACATGGGAAAGCCATTGGGGCCTAGGGCCTTTTCTCCAGGAGAGAATCCAGAGATTTCTTACCTTTGTCACTATTTGGAATAGAAAAAAATACTTTGTTCTAGAGTTCCATTATAACAGTAGGGATATTTGTCAAGAGGGTCTCCTGATCTAGGTCCTGGGGGTTGAGATCTTTGGATAAAAGGGATTTAAATAATTCCATAGTAGCAAAAGAGATACCATTATCCTCATTCAAGATTTGGTTCCCCCTTATAATGCTAATAATTTTGTTAGTTTCTCTATGTTTCATGGTGGATAAGTGAAAGAACCGGCTATTTTGGTCTCCTTCCCTCAGCCATATGGATCTAGATCTCTTCATCCAATATATTTCCTCGTTATCTATCACATTGTGATACTCCGAGAGAAGAATTTTTTCTTGATTCAGGTTGGTCTCATCATATCAATCTCCTTGAATTTCCTCTTGGATAATACCTAGGTCAGAAATGGCATTGTCTTTGGAGGGGAAAAATGTCCCCGAAAGCCCTTTTTCTAGATCTTAATGTTTAACTTTACATTTCTATGTTTTTTGGCTACTCTAAACATAGGTGATCCTTTAACCTCAATATCCCATCATTCTTTAATCTTATTGTTTATTGTGGATGTGTGGTCCACAACATCTCAAATCTGAAGGGGAAATTTCTTTTCTTTATATTAGGGTCTAGTATAAGAGACAGGGGGAATGCTACGACCCCATCCCCACCAGAGAAAAGAGGGTGTAGTTGTAGGAGTTCAACCAATCCATCATGATCAAAGCTCTGTCAATTTTAACTTTGATGCACTCCATCCCAGTTCTCCTATTACTGCAGGTGAAATTTTCCCCTTGAAGATCAACATCTAAGAGGCCTTGGCCATTGATAAAATCCATGAGATCCTACCTGCTTTCAAGATCAGGGTAATCCCTCCCAATTTCTACCCTTCTTTTAAAGGGGTGTTAAAATCACCCATGATAATGTATTTAGAAAGATAAAGCATAGAGACAATATTTCTAAGTTTATCCCAAAATGACCTTCACCCTTTTTTAGTATTGGGAGCATGGATATTCATAATGAACCAACTTTCCTTATTCTTAATATTAGTGAGATTCAGAAGCAGCATGTTACCTTCTTCATAGAAAATTTCTTCTTTGAAACTAGAAGAGTTCCATGGAGTCATTAGACCACCCTATCCATAGTCTTACAAAACTTATTGCATTCCAGTTTGTCTTATTTCATCTTAGTTTCCTGTATAAGCATGAAATCACGTCTATGATCTCTAATCATATTCCTTATTACATCCTTCTTATGTGGCCCATTAAGACCATGAACATTCCAAGAGATTAAATTCATTAATAACTAGAGGTACAGGCTGTCTGGATGGCCTTTTGGGTTTCATCCGCAATGTTCTTATATGCTTCTTCTTGCCTTATTTGGCTCAATTTTTTCCACCGTGGGGTTTTGGTTTTGATACCCAAGTCAGCTTTATTCTTACTCCTAGTTGTTGCAGGAGAGATCGGGGAAGGGTCTCTAATACTCTTTTTATTTTTAAATATTTTCTAATTTCCCTCCTTCCCTTCCTTATGTTTAGAAAAGAGTCCTTCCATTTTAGTAAACTTCCCAGGAGTGGCCGATTTTAATAGAGCTTCCAAATTGAAAACCTACTCCTAGCATTTTAGCTCAGTAATAGGTGACACCATAGAATTTTGAATAGGTGATACAAGAGTGTTCTCATCCACCGATATGTTATGCCCTGGCAGGAAACCCCAATCTCCCAAGAAGGTTCAACAGATCTCAGGGTCATCAAAGAGAGGGACGATGGAGATCCAACAACACAGTCCTGATCATTCAAGGTATTAAATCTGATACTTTCTGAAACTACTTCTGAAACCACAAACGACAATATTTCCAAGGCCTATAAGCCACCAGAAAATCATTGAAGGGGTTACACCATGAGCTCAGTGGTGGGAGCCCAGTGGTGGGAGCCTCTGTATCTCCCTGTTTGTGCAAAATAGGAATCTCAGGATCCTTTTTCCTTTAGACAAGAGAAGCCTGGTGCCTTGAGTTAGATGTTTTAGGAACGTGCTCCTTGGATGTACCCCCTGACTTTTGTGTTTTCATGGATTTATACTTAGGTATAGAAAGATATATCCTAGCCATATGCCTTCCTTATTTCATTGAAAGCACACTTTCATATTCCATTTTCTGCAATCTTTTGCCTAACTTTGAATGAATCTCTATGAATTCTAGCATATATTTCCCCTCTTCCACCCCAATAAAGATTCAGGCATAGGTAAGGTGACATCTATCCACTATCACTGGGTATATAGAAAGAATCTCTCTAAAGGATCTCTCTATACCAGCAAAAACATCTTCATACTAGAACTCCATAGGCAGCTCTGGGAGCCTAACCCAAACTGGGGCTTGGGCATAAAAGGAAGCATTAAGGTCTAAATTTGGAGACCACCTCTGCAAGGATAAAGATGATTTCCCAAAATCCAATGCCCCAGAATAAAGGATCTTGGCTAAGTCTTCTTGGCATGAAAACTCAAAGGATAAAAAACCCTTGGCCATGGCTTTGATTTCTACCCGACCCTTAAGGTTTCATTTGTTTTTAGCAAAAGACCTAACCATATCAATGTTTGGCCTAGATCCAAAAAATTTCCCCACCAAAGTAAGAGACATAGTTGCAATATTGTGTTCAATCAGTTCATCTGGTAAAAAAATTGCAAACTTTCCATTTTCCTTCTCAGAAAGGTCTTTTATAACCAGGAAAATGAACTTTTTTGTTGGTTTAATCCCGAATAAAGTTGACCAAGGATGATGACAAGATAAATCTTCCTTGGCTCCATGTAGGGGCTCAGACTAAGCTAGAAGATTCCATTTTGACCACACCTCCTCTTTTCCTAGATCCTTTCGTCTGTTGAGTGGGACCCCATCATTGTTTGTCGTGTCTTCCTTTTCCTTGTCTTCCAGGGTGTTGCCATCACGAGCTCCTGTAGCCCCATCCCATGCCTGTGAACTTTGTTTCCAACATGTATTCAAAATAAAAATTCCTCCCACTCCTACCACTCCTCCCATTATTCATGCAATTCCAAATACAATTATAGTCAAAATAAAATTGTTGGTGATATTGAAAAATGATTTTAAAGTATATATTCTAAGGGTTTCCCACACGCTTTTTCTCATCATAATTTACTCTTCATGTGGCATTGATTTTTAATGTAAGAATTATAATATATTATATTTTTATATAAAATATTAATTTAAATAATTGTAGGTCTCCTCATTTCATTTAACACTTCCTGTCATTTGATAAGTAGGAGATATTTTCCATAGAAAGTCAAATTATGATATTGCTATCAGGATTCAACTGTGTAGTTTTTTGAGTCAAACTCATTGACCCATGTTTCAAGATTAATAGTTCACAAAAAACCATCTCTCATTAGAATGAATAGACTAATTAGCAATAATTTCATATATGTGATTCTCAAAAAGGTTTCCAAGAACTACTACTTCCTCAGAGGTCACCCATCGTAGTACTACTCCATCTCAAGTATGTTTAACTACATAGTTTCCTCTATAGCTAATCCCACTCTTCTTGCGACCCAATTTGAAAATCCTTTAGAAAAGTGTTGTGCCTTGTGAACCATTCATTATAAATCCCTTTAATCTCACCAATTGATAAGTAAGATATATTTTCGCAGGTCAAATTATGATATTACTATTACGATTCAACTATGTAGTTGTTTAGTCAAACTCGTTGACCTATGTTTCACGAGTAGTGGTTCACAAGAAAACATATCTCATGAAAATTAATGGAACTTTTAGAACTCATTAAATCTAGGTGAATCTCAAGGGTCTTTCTAATGAATGGTTCATACGACACAACACTTGTGAAACATTTTTCAAATGGGGTTGCAAGAAGAGTGGGCTTAACCTATTTAAGGAAACACCATAGTTAAACACTTGAGCTGGAGTAATACTTATATTTCTGACCTCATGGGAATTCTAAAGAGACAAGAATACTTATGTTCCATATTTTCTTTATAGCAATAATTTTTTAGGACAATATATTAAGACACTCGAATAAAGACATATTTTGAGACAATACACATCTTTCTTTTTATCTCAAATTAAGCTAATTTAAAGAAATTGTCTCAAAAATTGTCTTTAGCCCCCCTCTTTGTAGTAGTGATATATGAAATAAGGACATGGTGGAATTGAAGCACCATCCTTCTACTCATAAAGAAGGTGCTCTTCCATTGAGCTAACACCCTTTAAAGAACTATATTTTCCATTCAGAATAACTATGCCCTTCTTTGTAAGGACAAAAGTAAACGATTTAGCAATATCTCATCCCATTAGATTAAAATCATCAGAATCCCTAAGAAAAATTTATTAGATATGAAAAAATTAATCCTTAAAATATTTTATTAGATGTAAATAGATTATCTATAGGGATACCAAAGGAAAGTTTGTACAGAATAGTGTTAACTTACTCGAGCCATCCTCCCAGACCAAGAAACATACGATAATATCCCAATATGAGAAGCTACAACATTTATATCAATGTGATATAGTAGAGGAATACTAGATTAGATGTATTTGATAACCAATAGGAAAATAAATCCTTATAATTTTGTTTCTATAGTGCAAAAATATATTTAAATCTTAAGAGGATACCTTTATCATATTTCTTGTTAAAGCTTCAATAAAATTTGAGCACTACCATTAGATGATATGCTATACAATTGAATAGTAAGTAAGTGCATAACTCTTAGGAGTTGGGCACTTGTCTCATATCACAAATTTAAACAAATGAAGTTTATCATTTTCACATTTTAAAAATAATTTTTGTATTACCTCAATTGGGCAACCAATTATGTTGACAATTTAGTCAAACACACTTATTTTGTCAACTTTAAAAGATCTCCATTTAAGAAGAGATTTGTAGATAATACATGATACAATAGGTCTACCTTAACTAAAGCCTACATCTTGGGAGACAGGTTTGATAAATGCATTAGGATTTTCCTAATTCAAAATAATATAAGTGTATGAAATGTTAAAAATATCAGTAAAAGTCTTTGCAAATATTTATGTTTGTTCGATATTATCTCTAGACTATGCTATCATTGTTTATTAGATATATGTAGGAGTTGAGTAGCACATGTTATTTATTATTAATAGATATCTATCGTGTCAACTCAATTTCTACTGGTCTCTTCATAAATAAAAAAAGAAACACTTGGCATATTCTACACATATTACTTATAAATATATCACTTCATGGGTAACAAGATGTTAAACTCCGTTTAGGAATAGTTGTAATTTTAAGATTAAGAAAAGCATACATAAATCTAAGATTTTACAAGATCAAAAGTAGTTCGTGAAAATTACTTTTAGAACAATAGCTTCCCTACTAGCTAATATATACTCTATATTTAAAATACACCGAGATGCATTGAGGCGATGAATTTTTCAACTTTTATTTTTTCTTTTAAAGGTGAATGATGGAAAGATTCATCGCCTCGATGCATCTCAGTGTATTTTAAATATAGCGTATATATTAGCTAGTAGCAGTCATAGCATGGTAAGACGTTGAATAAATTAATATATAGGTATATAGAATATATTCTCAAGTGAGGGTTAGGGTTTCAATTAGGGTTAGGGTTTACATCATGGTTAGTATTATGGTTATAGTTAGTATTTTTGTTAGGGTCAAGATTAGGGTTAAGATAAGGGTTTAGGTTTATGCCATGTTTAGGGTTGGGGCTGTCTATATGGTTTTAGTTATAGTCTTGTTTAGAATAAGGATTATGGTTAGGTTTAGGGTTTAAGATTATGATTAGGATTAAGGCTTAGATTATAATTATCATTAGGGTTAGGACTTACATCATGGTTAGTATTATGGTTATAGTTAGGGTTAAGATAAGGGTTTAGGTTTATTCCATGTTTAGGGTTGCAGTTATCTATAGGGTTTTAGTTATAATCTTGCTTAGAATAATGATTATGGTTAGGGTTATGGTTTAATATTTGGTATAGGGTTTAAGTTTAAGGTTAGGGTAATGGTTACGATTATGATTAGGATTAGGATTTATTGTGTAGTTAGTATTATGGTTAAGGTTAGGGTTTTCTAGAGTTGTATTTTAGGTTATGTTTATGTTTAAGGTTTTGATCATGGTTAAGATTATAGTTAGGGTTAGGGTTTACGTAATATTATAGTTAGGGTTCACGATCAATATTATGGTTAGGGTTCTAGGGTTTAGAGATAGGTTTATGATTATGGTTAGGGTTTTTATCAATGTTATGATTTATGGTTAGGGTTAGAGTTAGGGTTAGGGTTAGTCTTAGGATTTGGTTTGTGGATAGGGTTAGAGTTAGGATTATGCATAGGGTTTATATTTAGGGCAATGGGTAATTATGACTAAGGTTAGGGTTTACATAATGGTTGGGGCTACTATTAAGGTTATGGTTAGGTTTAGTATTATGGTTATGGTTAGGATTATGGTTCTGGTTTACATCATGTTTAGAGTTAGAGTTAGGGTTAGGGTTACAATTATGGTTAGGATTAAGATTTAAAGTTGGGATTATGGTTAGGGTTAAGTTTTAGGTTTATAGTTTGAATTATGGTTATGGTTAGGATTAGGATTAGGGTTGGGATTAGATTTAGGATTATGGACAAGGTTAGTATTTTGGGTTATGGTTAGAAGTAGGATAAGGGTTAGGGTTTAGGTTATGGCTAATATTAGGTTTTAGGGTTAGGATTTAGGTGATGGTTAAGGTTAGAGTTAGGGTTATGGTTAGGTATAGAGTTAGGATTAAGGTTAGGGTTACATGTGAACCCTTTCATTTTTTATTTTCCTCTCTAGATTAGGTAGCTTTCTATGTTATTCTTTCTTCCTATATTTTTATGACGGATAAAGCTTTTAACATTCACATAAAGATATCAACTCTTTCATTGTAGCAATATCAAATCTTTCATAAGTGTTACTAAAATGAATATACATTCACCTTTTTCTTTTTATGTTTAAATCATAAAAAAAAATTTAAAATTTATAAAGTGTATCATGCATTTAAATCATTTTTAAAGATAATTATGGTTACTAATATTGTTTCTTTAGTACCTCACATAGTTAAAACTTATTTTCTCAAGAATTTTCTTCTTGAATTGGAAATAAAATAGGAATGGATTTTTCTTGACTTAATATTTTCAAATATGATGTTGATAAAGAGAATGGTGAACTTATAGGAACACATAAGAGAGGATGTTATAAGATTTAAAGTCTTGGAATCTTTCTTATAATGAATTCTGAGTTAGCTTATCCTTGAAGAGCTTAATATAAACTTTAGATGAAAGATTACTCCACTCAAAGTGGACCAATATAATAAAACATGCCTTTAACAATTTATGTGAATGAATTACCATAGATAGCTAAAAATGTTTGATAGGTGAAGAATTTTTTCAATCAATACACAACCTCAAATTAATGAAGGTTATATCAATATTTATTTGATTAATAAATATATTAGATAAAAAATAATAAAAGAGTATTATCAAATAGCCATTTGAAATTTCTATTTTTTATTGTAGTTATTAATATAAAATATATTATTAGCATATTTTAATAGTTAAATTTAAACTTAACCTCCAAGCTCCACCTCGTAACATACATATTTTATTTGGGGTTGATTAATATAATTTCCTCTCCTTTTACTCTATAACATGATTGGTAGACTAGTATTTTTTTTTATCTCCGCATATACATTTTATTTTGAATTCTAGCTAAAATTAGATAGCTTTAAGCTCGTGAAGAAAAATTCCATATATATTTGTGTTCATCATTAGGAACCTTTTAATAATGTATTTTCATTCTAGGGAGTCCATTCCTCTATAACTACATGATGTGCATCTCAAATCCATTAGAAATATTATGGGATGGTATCCATTGGAGCCGTGAAGCTCAAGTAACACTTAGGCAATTTCCCTTTAAATATGTGTGGCTACGAGAAGTTGAGTCCCACTTTTGGGCAAAAAGTGGAAGTGTTTTCCCTATTTTTCAAAGTTTCTATTAATTAGTGTCAAAATTTGAGGCACTTAGAGATTGATTCTCAAAAAAATTCACTAATAGAAAATGTAGTTCTCGGAGTCTATTTCTGAAATATGTAATTTATTACAATACCCACATGGTATAAATTTTTTTTTAGTAGGCATGTTCAAAAACCACTTTTTCAAAATGCGTATTTCAGGACCATACCACACACGTGTACAACCACTATATTTTGACCTAAATAACTAAATTTTTATGAATCCTTCTCGGGATAGATACTTAAGACACCAAAGATTGATAAGAATAGTTTTTTTTTTTTTTTGTTTAACTCTTTTTTTATCAATTTTAAATTGACCGTAAAGTATATTTTTGAAACCTTTGGTGTACGACCACCATAACTTGATGAAAATTTTACATTTTTCAAAAAAAATCTCTTCAATAAAATTCTTTGTAGATTGATGTCATATAATTAATTTTCAAAAAAAGCATAAAAACAAAAAATTTATTAAAGTTTTAGTGAACCTGACTATTTTAAGTCTAGGTACCACTTAGGATTAATAAATATTGAAAAAATGGTAAAATTCATCGTATCACTATGAAATTTAAATGTTTGAAATTTAGAGAGTAATAACTCTAATGGGTTTTTTAATTTCATCCAAAAATTGGATTAGGAAGGCCTTGAAAAAATTATGACAAGGCATAAATTTTGTATTTCACTGCCTGAGCCGTTATTTTGGATGTCCAAGCATAGGCTTGGTCCAACAAAGCTTATCCCGGACAAAAATCCAATGTAAAGGGTGGATTGAAAATTCAAGTTTTCTATTAAGATAGTTTAGCAAAAGGTATAGATAATAACGAAATTCACTATCAACCAGCTATAGCTACTAAACCCCCAAAACATATATAATTACAAAATTGGGGGAGTGTTACCAGTTCATTACATACTAACTAGACTTTGATTTTAGAACATAATTACATCCAATATATTTACTGAGAAAAATTGTAAGTTACTCCCAACCAGTATCTTGTTCAACATTATCACTTGGAATCTAGGCATTATTTTCCTATGTAGTATCTTGTGCCTCTGGTACACATTATTTACATCCTAAAGGCCCCCCCTATACATTTTGGAGAGTATTTTCAGCCACCTGCTCTTGGGACTCCATATGGAAACTATTTAGAATTATTAAGATCTTCAAGTTTAGTCAAAGCCAGAAAGCTTTAATAGTCACTGATGTATTTAATAGACTGCACATCATCTTTATGAATCAACATCATAAATTTACTCTTTGGGATCTTAAGCACTACAGAGACCTTTGACATAATATGAAAATGTGTGAGTTTAATATAAAACTCAGTAGGTTTCCTTTGCTCTTTTTGAAAACCCTTTTTTTCTTGTCCTTCAAAAGAATCCAAAGAATCTCATTTGTTAGTGTAAACCAAAAACAATTCATTTTTGAATCAAACACCTCCACACAACCAACAAGAATTTCACTCTAGGACACACTGGTTTTACAGTTCCAAAGACAAGGAGACCCAAGAAAAATGGTTGAAATGTTGCTTGCATATAAATATTAAAAAAATATGTTCAAAGGTTTCAACCTAATTACAAACATTGCAGGTAATAGGAGCTAGACCCATAGAAGATAATATATGACCCACAATAAGTTTTTTAAGCAATAGTAACAATCTGAAACAAAATTTTCTGGGTCCAACTTTGCCCTTCCAAAATAATTTTAAAAAATTGCCAATAAAAAAAAAAGACTAACAAAACCCCAGCACTGAGACACACATGTGATAAAAAGGGATTTATTTTTAATAATGTGATACAGTTTCCTAGTGGATGTTGGAGCCAGTTTAGTACCATCGATCCATTTAATGTTCTTAAGAAAGGAAACAAAATCCATAATCTCTCCCACCAAATTACCGATCAAAGCCCTATTGATGAGAGTATAAGTCTTCTTCTGTGAGGTAGGAATATTAATTTAGACCTAATGATATCCCATGACCTTAGGTGTCCATCCATGAAAAAATCATGGTTCAATGAGATCTCTTTATTATTCCAAAGCTTAGAAGAACAACTTTGTGTTAGAGCTAGAGGTTTTTCATTATAAAATAGCCCCCGCCAAATAGAAAAATCACCAAGAATATAAAAAGGAGGACCACCTACAACACCCATGTTTGTAATCAACTCCCTCACCTGAGTGCATGCTTTCTAGAAAGAGTAGATTTTTTTTGATCGAAACAACTTCAACTTGCAATCCCCAATCACAATATCACAAATTGGAACATCCTTCAATTGTTTTCCTTTCCCAATAATAGACCTCTGAATTTTATTTCTGATAAAAAATTTATGAGGTTCATTAACTTTGTAGATCCATTTTTTTGCAAAAGAAATGCCATGCATTTTGATGTCTTTCAAACACAAACCTCCATATCTTCTCTCCCGAGAGCACAACTCCCACTTCACACAATGCCTTTTCCTATTTCCACACCCATCAGACCATATTAAATCTCCAAGGATATTCTCAAGCATGTTGACTTGAGTATTAGAAAAGGAACATGTAGAAGCATAGTACCTATGGTGAGAATTGAGAACTTCTTTGTAAAATTTGAACCCTACTAACAATAGAAAGAGACTAGGTTTGCCACTTTATGCATTTTTTTGTTAATTGTATCATAGATCCAATCCCACATTCTTGTAATGTTGGGTTCCATAGAGAAATGAATACCCAAATATATAAAAATCTTGTTAGGCCCAAACCATTGCTATAATTTCAGACTTAATCAATCAAGAGGCACTTCTGACCATCCTAATATAGTGGATTTGTGTGGAGATACTTTGGAACCATAATATTTACAAAAAAAACAAGCCTTTCAACTGCAATGTCAAAAAATTACCTTCTGAGAATTGTAAGAAAAGTATTATATCATATACAAACTGGGTATTAATTAGTTCTTCCTTATTGGGGAGATAGATACCTTTCATAAGAGGATATAGGCTCTGTGCTTTGAGAATATAATAAAGAGCATCTCCTACAAACACAAACAAAGAAGGGCCAATATGGAACCCTTTCCTATAGATCTCTGAAGAACTATAGGTTTTGAGAGAGACCCATTAACATCAATCAGAGTAAAATAATCCTTGAATAATATACTTATCCAATTACAAAAATATTTAGGAAAACCAAAGGCATTTAACATCCCCTGCACAAACTTCCATTCCACCTAGTCATATGCTCTTTTCAAAATCAAGAAAAATTATACCCACCTCTTGTCTATCAGCTAGGCCCAATGCATAGCTTTGCAACTGGTAACCACATTTTATTGTATGTACCTTTGTTGAATGAATCCAGTATGAGTATTAGATACAAAGTTGCATAGTAAAGGAGCAATTCTTCTAGCTAGCACTTTGGCTAGGATCTTGTAGGAAAGGTTTAGTAAAGTAATGGGTGTCCAATTTTTAACTAGCGTTCTATCTCCTTCTTTGGGTAGGAGCTTAAGAACCCCTCTATTTATAATAATTCTAAGAGAACATTTATTCATGAAATTTGCATATACATTAAGAAGTTCAGTTCCTATCCATTATATGTTTTGTTTGTAAAACTTAGTAGGAAACCCATCTAATTTGGGTCCATTTCCATTATCAAAAGAGTTAATAGATGCATTTAATTATTTAAGAGAGATAGGTTTACCAAGGTATGAAGAATTATGTTCTGAAATCTTTTCAAGGATAAGCTTAAGACACTTATCTAGTGTCTCTTGACTCTGTGTTGAAAACTTTGAGGAAAACAACTTACTATAAAACTGATGAAAATCATCTTTAATAACCTCTAGATCATTAGTGTTACCAGACTCCAATTGCATTTATTCAATGAGTTCCCTTTTATGTTAATCTCTGATGATGTTAAAAAATACCCAAAAATCTTATCTCCATCTTTAATCCAATTCATTCTAGCTCTGATTTTATGTCCTTGGGTCTTATACCCTTGAATCATTCTCAATTTATGTTTAGTGGCAGCTAGATCTATCTCCAGAACTATATCCATGTCTTTGGTTTGCAATTCTTTCTCAAATAAATTTAGATTATTCTGCCAAAATGTTTCTTTTCTATTCCTATCCATGGCCTGCTTTCTCCCAATGACATGAAATATATTTCTCAATGGCCTCCAAATTATCCTTGTCATCAAGAAGGGAAACATTTATCTTAAAGGACTTGCATCTCTTTTATTTTTTCCCTGTGTCTCCAACAACTTCAAAATTAATGCAAGATTAAATAGGTGAGTTATTAGAAATAGAGGCAGGGCAAACCATAATCGGTGCATGTCCACCTTCACAGATATATGACAATATCAAAGAATCCACATAGAACCTATCAAGCATAAAATAGACCCTCTATTTTCCCACTTGATTGTTGCACCATGTGAATCAAATATCCTTGAATTCCTTATGCATGTGTTCCAAAGCATCAATAAGATTAAACTTTGTTTTGAATTTCTTCTAGAAGAACATCTCATTACCCTTCCACAAATGTTTAATCCCTCCCAACTTGTCTACATTGTATTCTACCATATTTAAATCCCCTACAAACATGCACGAGCTACTAGAAATATGGTTGAAACAATATTCCTAAATTTTTTCTCTCTTAATAATTCCTAGATGCATAGACATTGCAAACCGAATTCACCTCTTTCTAAATTTTCAAAGTCACCCAAATAATTCTCTCACAAGGGGAGCAACCATGACTAACTATCTGATCAGCACACTTGGGGTTAATTAGAAAGGCCACCCAACCTTTTCCTTTCTCATGGTTTGAATACGAACCTATAGGTTTCTCCCAAGGAAATTTAAGAATAGTATGAGCATGAAATCCTATAATTGTGATTTCTTGTAGACAAATAATGTCCTTGTGCATCAACTGATTACACCATCTCCTAACAATATATTTTCTATTAGGCATTTCTAGCCCTCTCACATTCTAGCTATGGATATGCATCATCATAAACTATTTGGAGGAGGGTTTTGTGCCTTGCACAATCTATTAAAATAGTCAGGAAGACTGGTTTTACCTTTGTTATTGTTGGACAAAGAATTTCTATATCCTGTCTTCCTCTTCTTTCTAACCACTTCTATAAATTGGTCATCTCTATTGAAAGATACAATTTGGAGTGATTGAGGTGGAACAATTGATTCCACACTCGGGGGATGTTTTTTTTTATGATTTTTTTTAATTTTATAAACATTTTTATTAATAGTGACAATAGCTAATTTTTGAGCATTCAATTTGGTGCGGGATGCATTATTCCCTACTTTATCAGAAGGTTTATCTATTGGTGGATGGGAATCTAGGGAAGAAGGAATCACTTCCTGGACACAAAATTTAGAGCAAGATCAACTTCAAATTCCTCATCAAATAAAGGATTGGAAAATCTAACGAAAGCATTCTTGTCAACAATATCAATATGAGAATCATTATCAATTGCAGAAGAGTGTTCCTTCATAGTGTGGACTTCTGCCTCTTTTGAGACCTGAGTGCTAAGGTTTTTGTGAGTATTATAATCTTATTTTTTTTTCTCCCATTAACAATGGATTTATTAAAACTGTTGTTGTCATTACCGTTTTTATCAAAATTTGGCACAATATTAAATCTTTCTTTCGGAACATTTTTTAGCACAAGACAATCCTTTGTGTCCCCACGAAAAAATGTATTAAGATTCTCTAAAAGAGTAACTTCCCACCTAATCAATTCACCATCAAATTATAAATAAATGCTATCAGGAAAAACAACTTTGGGTGCTAATGCAACCAACACCCTAGCATTTAAATGAGGAAGGGTCACCCTTGACCGTTTAATTTGTAAGACCGAACCCAAAGGCTTTAGCATTTTAGCAATAAACGACCAAAATTCCACATTAAGATTTTTAATTTCAACCCAATTTGGGTCTAACCTAGAAACCACCATATCAAAATTACCCTTTGGAGTCCAAGGAAAATCCCTAAACATAGACCAACCTAAATTCTAATTTTTTTCCAAGACCCTTTCTTGCATATTACGATATTTTAAAAAGATAACAAAGAGTCATTTATGTATAATTCTGTAATAGTTAACAAATATTTCAAGCTTTGTGCCCCATACTGAGGCTAGCCAATCATCAAAAAGCTTATGAGATGAAAATATATCTTTACCCAAATAGATAAAGAAAATGGAAATATTTTGTAACCTACTTTTCTTAGCCTTAATGACATTAACCATGTCTTTGTTAGGAGAGAGAGAGAGAGAGAGACAGAGAGAGAGAGAGAGAGTTTTCAGACCCAGGAAAGGAGACCTACCATTCTCTCCTCCATCGCCACTAGACTCAGTATCTCCTCCTTTGCATCATCCACTTCCATCGATTGTGGCCCATCCCATAGCCCCATGTTCTGCATCCACCAATCTCCTTCTAAAGACTCCATTAAACTCAACACTCTATGAGAAAATTGTAGTATCCTCGGCTACCACTTCTTTATAAGAAAATTTCTCATTACAATTACTAGCATTAATAGTTTCTGCAGTTTCATTGCACTTCTCATCACTTCTTTCCTCCACATATCCCATAATGATTTCCACATCCTTCTGCGGGATATCCACATTATTTTTTAGATCTCCCATCACACGCGTGAACCAAACGTGGGTAATGCGCATCCAAAAACCCAAAGGGACAAAATGAATATACAACATAGAAAAAATAGCACAAAAATAACCAAAAAATGGGACCCAAGGCATACAAAAGGAAGACACATCACACAAACAAGGTAGCCATGCACCTAGCACACCGCTCGAGGGAGGATGCCAACGTCAGCCTTCGTTAGATGCAAACCAGTTGCAGAGCATTTTTCTCCATCACTTCTTGTTCTCTTCATGAAAGAAAGAACTTGAAAATTCAACTTTAAAAAAATGGGTACATGTTTAAAAAACTGTACCAGTTTATAATAAATCGGCATGTAAAAAAACAATTTCTAGGCATTATCTAAAAAAAAATTAGAAACGGGCACCCATTTTAGAAAAAACATGGGTCACACCTGTTAGCATTTTTCCCTGACCTTGTCAAAGAAAATTCTAATTAACGAGGATCAAACAAACCCTCCTACACTTTGAGCACAAATGCTCAGGTGGGTGTACCTATTGGATTTGCTTCTTTCAGTGAATCATGAGACGGATTCCTGCCCATCACACTTGATATAATAATCATTCACAACTCTTTAAACAGAAAGGGAAAATGATTTGAAAAATTGATTGATGAAGAAACTACAAGACAAACCAGAGACCAGTGCCTTATCTATTGGGTAACAGAGTCAAAAAGATGTGCACTCCCAGAAAACTTCTAACTCCAAACTCAAAAACCTGAATGAAATGCCTTGCAAGCCATTCTTCTCATTTCAATTCCTGGACATCATATTCATATGAAGACTTAAAATTCTTAGAATTTGAAAACAAGACTTACTCTCCTTGAGAGAGACTCAGATTCAAACCCACAGATACCTTGTAACTGGTATATTAACATGCCTTACAAGTTAATATACAAGAATCAAAACAAACATACAAAGACATCAGACAAGTTCTGAACAGGGATTTCCTTTTATTTTCATTAAAAATCATCTGAAATTGTACATTGCAAGACCATGAACACAAAATTAAGACTCAAAAGCCTGGAAGCTACCCAGCAGCATCAATTTCAACCTCCTTGTACAATTAAGAAGACAAAATATATAGAAGAATTTGAGAAAACCAATTTTTTCACTGACACCTGTCAATTCCTCCCAAAATATCTAAAATTGATCCCTTCTACAACTGCAAAAATCTGATCTGATCTACACCCAAAAGGATTACAAAATCCAAACCTTCATCTCAAGACCTTTCTAACAGTATATAACACTTAATATTTTTGATAAAAAATGCTCCCTGAATCACTAAGCAAACATTGCCTTCCCGTGCACATTTCCTCATTTTGAAATATTTGAAATCTTTTAAATAGTCAAACTATAGAATTGAAATGACATTTTAAAATATGTATATTTTAATCCCTTTTTCTCACAGTGCACCAGAATTGGACAAGTGGCACCTCCTTGTTGGTTCTAAAAATTCATCTCTTCATAGCCTCTGCGACTGCGCGACGAGCTGAATCGTCAACTCGCATGCATTTTGCATTCCCTTGAAAATCACGCTCGACTGCATGATGAGCTCACTTTTGGTCCATTACTGAGCGATGAGCTACTTGCGTGAGTGCGAAATGAGCTAAATCGCCAACTCGCATGCATTTTTCACTCCCTTGAAAATCATGCACGATTGCGCCACGAGCTCACTTTTGGTCCGCGACTGAGCGATGAGCTACTGCACGAGTGCGTGACGAGCTGAATTGCCAGCTCGCATGCATTTTGCACTGCATTAAAAATCATGCGTGACTGCATGAAAAGCTCACTTTTGGTCCACAACTGAGCGATAAGCTACTTGTGTGAGTGCGCAACAAGCTGAATCGCCAACTCGCATTCATTTTGCACTCCCTTGAAAATCATGCGTGACTGCGCGACAAGCTCACTTTTGGTTCATGACTGAGCGACGAGCTACTTGCGCGAGTGCGCGAGAAGCTGAATCACCAACTCACATGCATTTTTCATTCCCTTGAAAATCATGTGCGACTGCGTGACAAGCTCACTTTTGGTCCGCGACTGAGCGACGAGCTAATTGTGCGAGTGCGCGACGAGCTGAATTTTAGTCTACAACTAAAAATACTCAGAGGACCATAACTTTTGATTTCCAATCTGGGTTTTTCTGAAACAAAAATTGTAGTGTGCATGCATGGTCATCTCAAACATATTAAAAATTCAGCTTGACTCAGTTCGTATTTTTGGAGATATGATTAAAACCATGTCCGGATGTGCTCCCACTATACTTGCTTAGTGAAATGTGTTGAACCCACTCCCCAAGTGCTATTTCATGAAAAACATCAGGTCTCTTTTTGCATGCATTCAAAATAATCCTTCGTCGTAACCTTTAAGGAAAATTTTTACTTAGTAACTCCAAATTTCTTCAAAATTTTGATAGTACTAATAGTGTCTCTATCTAGGGATGTGTGCCCCATGTGGGCATGCAGAGAATTCAGAATCATTGGTACAGCAGACCATTCAAAGAAACAAATCAGATTTTTCTCTTCTATCTTCTCCTTTCTCTTTCTAGAAATCCTTAATTAGAGCCACACACCACACACAACTGAAAACAAATCAACTATACAATGTACACATTATTCACAAAATCCATAGGCACTTCCTCATCTGAAATCAACACTTACCCCTATCAAAAATATGGTTCTCATCTACATGAAACACAGGTAAACTAAAAACATCACTTTCATTTGCTTGATCCAACACACTGCCACAAATCTTCAGCATATCGCATATAAAATAATCAATAATTTTACTGTTGATATGCATTGGGCAATCACAAAAGTACAAAATGTGTAGATCACTATGTAACAAAAAGCTGTCACATTCTTTTAAATTTCCAACCAGCTGAAAAGAAAAACATTCCAAATCCACGACATGGCTGGAAGGATGCTGATTTACTTCAAGTAATGCTTGGACATCAAAGGAAAAATATTCATATTCCATCCAATGTGTATCACACAAGCACTCAATTGAATCATGATGAACTACCACTTGTGGCTTCATATTTAGTTCATCCCAAGAAACATCAACATGCTGAATTGGAAAAACAAAAGACTCATTTTCTGTCTGATAGCTGACGTGTCCCTGCTGATTCTTTTCAACATCTTTAAATGACAATGCATCAATACTTTCATCATCACCCCTTTCTTTCAAAAATGAACATACCTTTGGTTGAAGAAAATAATCTAAAGTAGAATCTGACTCTTCTCCCAGCTCCACACCAAACATTTCAAACTGAGGTTCAAATAAATCATTAGGCAGTTCATTGTACATATTATCATCTTGGCACACATCTCCTTGACGTAAATCAGTGTTATGAGAGGTAACATCAACATGATTAACCTCCTTTGGGCAAAGCACTGATTCTTGTTGAATTATTTCTAAGGTCGGTTCACACAAGTCTGACATTAATCTATCAGTAGCAACTTCACATGGAAAATCATATGATGAAAGCATACAAATTGAAAAATCAATGATATGATCATTGTTAGCTGAAACAATAGAATTCATCTCTATTTTAGACAAATCAGCCTCTTCATAATCATCTCCAGCATATGGCATGCCTTCATCTTCTTCAAATGGCTGCATATAAACCATCACTTTATCCTCACAAAAATCAGAGCCATTGTGAATCCATGGATCTTCTTCCTCAACCGATTTCTCATACATATCCTCACTATCAGCATCAACAAATTCTGATATGAC
>MU223299.1:1218331-1232818 GCA_018584345.1 Thuja plicata | reverse complement strand
GAAATTGTTTTCAATGACATCATTAAAATTGGCAACGTAATAAAACTATTGTGCTTTGTTTCTATATAACCATGGATGGGTCATCCATAGTTCTTATGAAATTAATTTAGAAGTTGCTAGAGTTAACAAGTTAATTATATTATTAATTCTATATATTTATTTTTTATTTACAAGAAGCTAAATTATCTTTTACATTTGGAGGGTGATAAATCACTAGACTAATTATTTTAAATTTCTACTATAACTATTTACTAGTATATCTATTGTATTCATTGCAATTAGAGCTACATAGTAATTAGTTAATATTATTTATACTTATATTTTTAAGTTAGAAGATTTTCATTTATAAGTAACAACTTATAGACATCTTATTACCTTATTTCTAATTTTAAAATATTAGATTAAAAGATTTTTATTAATTTTAGTATACATGTAATAGGTATTAAGAAAATAAAGTCTCTTATAAAGATTTTACACTTCCATCTAGTTTAAAGAAAAGCATTTCACTTTCACTTGAAGAGGAAGAAATATAAGAAAGGTAAATATTTGCAATAAAGAATACCTTCTCGACATCCTTTGTTTTAGGAGGGGAAATAGGGAGAAAGAACAATAATCCCATCTCCTATTGTTTAGAAGGAAAAATAGGAAATACAAATTATAAAATTTTCATTAGTTAATATATATTCTCTTGAGGATAGTAGTATTATCATTATTTTTTTTTGTTTTTGGGCAAAAATGGCAAGGCCATTAATAATTTTATTACAATAATACATGTTTCAAAGGCTCAGGAGGGAAAGAAACAGTGAAGAAAACCCTCCTTCCTTGCTGATACAGACATTTACATACACTTTACACATCCATTAAGGCTCAAAAGACTATTTTTAATAGTACTTGAAGTCTTGGTTCTAAGCTGCTATCCACAAGAGCTATGGAGCCTTACAAAATTATTACAAACCCTTAAAACCCACTGTATGCATTTGGCCACTAAGATTTACAAAGGTCTAAATCCTCAAACATGTTAGGACAATACTGACTGCTGGCCCAAAATCTACTTTTCTGGAGAAAGAGAAGACGCAAAAAATAAAAATTTTGTCAGAGCCCACCGCTATTATTTCTTTACCTTTCTCTTTGTCAAGGCCTTACCGCTTGCAGAAGTGGCTGAGAGTACATGAGAGGTGGATGCTGCTAGGGATGTGGCATTTTTGTCATCGTCCACATATGCTAGCATAGTGGAGCACCTATCAAACAACAAGAAGGCATTCACAACCATTCCGCTACGTAGGATATCCATAAAATTAATGATTTCCTTCTGTAGGTGAACGATATCCTGACCTTGTAGTGAAAGCTTGAGTATGTCATAGAGGCACACGATTTCCTTCTTTTTGTTCAACTCAGCTGGATGGAATAAACCCCCTATCCAGGCCGAGGATGGCCTCAACTGATACCCATTAATGGCATCTTGCAACTCCTCCACCGAGACAAAATCCTTTTTCAGAATTTTGTTGGTCATTCTAAAGAAGATATCAAAATTTGACATCATGTCGTACCAGTTGGAAAGAAAGACAGAGACCACCTGCATGTGTAGGAGATGATGGGGGGCATCTAGAAGCGTGATGTCATGGCCTATTATGCCTCTGATAGCTTCCAAAACTGGTTCTGAAAGTGGCTTGAATGGAATGTTCATCTGATGACCCAAATATGGGCTTGAAATTGGGTGTTCCCAATGTTGTACCCTCAAATTAACTCTCAAATTTAGCTATCTGTAATCCATTAGATTACCTCTTAAGCCCTAAGATTGAAATTTTACAAAAAATGACTATTGATGTGAATAGTCTTTTGGAGGGTAAATATGCATGGAGGGATGCGAGCGTCATCTTTAGTGAAAAATGTGACTATTCTGGAATAATGATCGCGTGTGTGGTAGATTTTGGAGATCTCAGGACTAATCTCAAACTTAATTATGACATTTATGAATGGTATTTTACTCATTTTTAATGTCCTTGATACGAGTGAGAGCATACGGATCGACATCTCATCCATTTGTTGCAGATCGCATTAACCCACTTTTAGTCTATCATCGAGATCTTTCCCTATCACACATGTCGAGAGAGAGGCTCTAGGGATGAGATATTGCCATTATACTTTTATTCTTTGCGCTGACGTCTATATGCCTGAGATGGCTAGAAGTGGGCAATTAATTCCTTTGGCCTCTTCAATTTCTTGGGTCATGATGCACATCACATTATGCTTTTAGATATTCTGGGAAATCTAATGACTATATTTGTTATTTGTACAAAATCCCTTTCCCAATCCATCTTGATACCCTCAGCCCCCAATTTTGCTAACTACTTGGCTAGCTTATTCCCTTCTCTATAGCAATGTGATATTGTGTATGAGGACAGGATCGGGAGGGATTTAATCACTTCCTGTAAAGTGTATTTGATTTCCCAACTAGCTGAACATTTGTTGGCTAGATATGAGATAATTAGGAGGGAATCTCCTTCTATATGGAGATGTTTTACTCCCAGTCGGATTGCTATCCTTACCCCACATAGAAGTGCCCGTGCTTCAGCCATGTTATTTGTTCCTTCTGGTAAATTACAGTATGCGGCTAAAAGAATTGATTTTTCTACCTTTCTTAAAACAAAACCCATTCCACTTCTTCCTGGGTTTCCTTTACTATCTTTGTCAAAATTGAGTTTTACTTGATTAGTATCTGGAGGGGTTAATTTTATATCCTTTCACATTTGGTTTTTTGGCATGTTCCCAATTAGGACTCCTGAGAATGGAATAGCTATTTGAGTCCATCTTGAAAGGATTATATTTTCCGCTAACGTGAAGGTCAAAGAAATAGTTTTTGATTTTGAGACATGGGCATTCACTATTTCTGAGGCATACTTCTCCACCAAACTACACACCATAGAAGCTGAGGAGACTTGTTTTCTGAATATCCTCTTATTTCTTTCCCACCACACACTCCATGCGACTGTTACAGGGATAACTCTCCAAAGGATCACAAAGAATGATTCTGGATGCAATAGAGGCCACTACTGGAGTAGCATCTGTAATGACATGTGTAAGGGGCCATTCCATCCTAATTTTCCTATTGCCCAAATCCATATTTTTTGGGCAAAGTCACAACTTACTAGGAGGTGGTTTGTATCTTCCAAAACTTTCCTTCATAATGGGCATGGGAATGTATCCGTGATCCCCAGGCATTGCAGTCTTGCACTTGAAAGGATCCTATCTTGAGTGGCTAGCCAAATGAAGATCCGTATTTTTGGTAAAATGGCACTGTGCCATGAGAACTTAGGGATAGAGTTAGGAAATGGAGGGGCTTAGACTAGATTTTGGTAGCCTTCTTTAACTGTGTATTTGCCTATTTTGATTTTTGTTGAGATTAGCTTATCCCTCTCACCATTGATTAAAATAAACCTTGAGTTTAGGATGTCTTGTAGCTCTGATTTATCTGATTGGGAGATTTGGCTATGGGAGATATCTTTCCAGTGCGCTATCCCATTAGTGAAAGTCAAATAGTCTGCGACCTTGTTACCCCAATGTTGCTACAAAATTTGTTTGATCCTCTACAAATTTGGTATCATGGACAATTGTGGGAGGCCATTCAACGAATCTAGCCAAAACAGAGCTTTTGAGCCTGAATTAATTTGCCAAGATAAAATAGGGAGGATAACCTCTCTTCTCTTTAATATGAAATTCCACATGATTGAGCCTAGTAAAGGGTTACTGATTGAAAATATTCTCTCTGGTTCCTCTGAATTTAGGTATTTTGCTCTGATTACTTTAGCCCAGAGGCTATTTGGGAAGTCATAGATTTTCCAAGCTAGTTTCTCCCTAAGGCTAAGGTTCCTTTCATGGATTCTATGGAAGTCAAGGCCCCCACTTTCTTTTGGTTTACAGAAATTACTCAAGGAGACCAGAGGTACCTTGGCTTTGTCATCTAGATTATCTCTCCAAATGAAGTCTTTCAAGCTTTTGGAAAAAAAATTCATAATAGAGGGTGGGGCTAAATCACTAACATGATGTAGTTACGGATTGAGCTAAGGACTGATTTAGCTAGCAAGATTCTGCCAGTTAGAGATGACCATCTTTCCTTCCAGGAGGTAATTTTGTCTCTAATGTTGGTTAGCACCCCATCCCAGAATGACACTTTTTCTTTGCCTTGGAAAAAGGGTATCCCTAAGTATTTTCTCGGGGTAGATGCCAACGAGAAACCCAAAATTCTTTTAATAACTCTACTAGCTTTGTTGCTGATGTTGAAGATGAAGATCTTTGACTTACCCTCATTTAGTTTTTGACCTGAAGCCTCAAAGTACACAACCAATGTTTCTTTTATAAATTTTGCTTCGTTAACACTACCTTTTCTGAATAGTAAGGAGCCATCTGTAAAAAGTGTGTGAGAGATTTTTAACTATGACTGTCTAATAGAGATGCCTTCCCAAATGCCCCATGTTTTCTTCATGGATATGAGTCTTCTAAGGCCTTCCGCAAGGATAATGAAGAGAAATAGAGATAAAGAGTCAGCCTATCTAACTCCTTGTGATGAGGAAAAATAGCCACATGGGGATCCATTAATCATTACTAAAAATTTTGTTCCTGTTATGCAAGACATTATCCATTTAACCCATTTTCTGGCAAAGCCCATTTTATCCATAACTGCTCGCAAGAATTCCCAATCGACCTGGTCATATTCCTTAGTCATGTTGAGTTTTAGAACCATTTCCCGAAGGTTTTCTTCTTTGATAGAGTGGAGGAATTCATGGTCTATCAGGGCACCCTCGACTGTATCCTTACTAGCTATGAAGCCTCCTTGCTGTTTAGAAATTATTTTAGGAATTAATTTCCCCAACCAGGTAGCCATAAGTTCATAAATAATCTTGTATACGGTATTGTACAAAGATATAAGTCTAAAATCTGCAAAAGAAGTAGGTTGGGGACATTTGGGAATGAGTGTGATAGTTGTGTTGTTGAACTATTTCAACATACATGCATGTTTCCTAGATTCCTCGGTTGCTTGAAGAATGTCCAAACCCATGAAGTCCCAACATTGTTGGAAGAAAAAAGGGGTCGGACCATCAGGGCCCGAAGCTTTATCTAGGTTCATTGCAAATACTAAGGCTCGTACTTCTTCTAGGGTGAAAGGGGCCAATAGGGCCAAGTTATTGGCATCTGTAACCAAATTAGGAATGCAGTTTAGAATTGGAGGGGGTACAAATGGGGTTGCCCTTGTATTTGCTGAAAGAAGCTGGGAAAAAAATTTGGCTGCCTCATTTTGAATCTCCCTTTGGTTCTTGAGGGTTGTGCCATTGGCGTCCTTAATTTGGGATATGGAGATTTTGTATCTCTTTACTTTGGCAGACATATGAAAAAAAGATGTATTTCTATCTCCCTCCTTAACCCATAGTTCTCTCAATCTTTGGCGCCACAAAATTTCTTCTCTCAAGAGTAATTCCTCTAGTTTTTTATTAAGTTGAGACTATTCATCATGTGTTTGTGATGATAGGCCATTACTGAGGATGTGCACCTGAATGTCTTCAAAATTTTGTTGGAGTTCTACCTTTTTCTTGAAGATGTTACCAAAGGAGTTTTTGTTCCAATTCTTCATGTTAGTTTTCATGAATGCCAACTTCTTTGAGAGTTTAAACATTTCTATACCTAGAAGCCATGGTGCTTCAACCCACCACAATTGTAGAAGTTTGATGAAATTTGAGTCTCGGAACCACATCTTCTCGATCTTTAAGTGGGGGTGATTTCTATTAGGCTGATGAGTAGTTTGTAGCTCTGCCGATATGGAAAAGTGGTCTGAACCATTTAGGGTAAGGATAGAATATTGAAAAATGTCATGGGTGGCTAACCAGAGGGAGTTCACCAAAAATCTATTCATCCTTTCCCCAACAAAATTCTTTCCTTTTCACTTATTGGACCACAAAATTTTCCATTTGATGGAATACAATCTAATAGATGGTTGCCATCAATGAAGTTCCAAAAATCTTCTCTGACTAGAGGGGAAGGAGTGCCTCCCCCCATTTTATCTTGCACACCCAGATATACATTAAATTCCCCACCCAAAACAATATTGTTCCCTTGTATCCCATTTAGCAGTTGAGAAAGAGAGTTCCAGAGTATCTTTTTTCTTAGTGGGGGGATTGGGCCATATACATTGATAATGATGAATGAGATTGAAAAAATTGTTACCTCTGCTGCCATCCAATTAGTGTTTTTTGATATCAATGATACTTGGCATTTGTGTTTGTTCCATAAAATTTCCATCCCACCAGAGGCCCCTGTTAAGGCCGATATAAGAAATCCCCAGTTATACCATTTTGGGAAAAGTTTATTTGCAGCCTCTTCTGAGAGTTTTGTCTCTTGTAATAACATAAGATTTGCCCCTCCAACATGGATCTGATTTTTTATCATCTGATCTTTGTTAGGGGCATTTAAGCCTCTAACATTCCATGATAATATCCTCATATTCCATTCAGAGAGAAATTATCTCTCCTACTACCTTTTAACTACTTTGAAATCAATACTGAAGCCTCTTCCTTATATTTTCTGGGTGTCCTTGAAAAATTAAGAGTTAACTGGGTTCCCTATGCAATTTCCTCTTTTAATTTGTTAAATCTGGATGGTCTACCCCTTGATTTTTTCTGGGAACTCATCTTTGTTGTCTTCAAGGTATCTAACTCTATTTGGAAAATTGAACATAATGAGTTTTTCTCAATTAAAGGAGACTCTGGGTTCCTAACCAGCGAGATATGCAGGTCTTGGGTTTCTATTTCAGAGTCCAAATTTGTTTTTGAACCATCTTGAAGGTTGTCGAGTTTATTTTCTACCACCTGGAGAATTAGTGACTCCATCATAAGATCCTTGTCCAAGTTCACCATGTTGGAGGAGTGATAGATATTGGGCCATTTAACATCCTTATGGATCTTGATGAGAGGAGTATGATTTTTTTCATCATTTGAATGTGAGATGACAAGATCAGGAGAAGATATGTTATTTTCCATATTTCTGGCTTGGTGAATCTGTTTTGACACCGACAAAGTCTTGCCTTGTGGAAGAGGAGCTATCAAGGGAGTTAAAGGTAGTTCCCCCAAATCCACTAGAAGGATAATTTCCTTCACCTCCTCCCTGCCTTAAGCTGAATAAACTTGGAATTTCTTGTAATAGTCCAGCCAAAGTGGGACTTTGTTGTGATTCCCATTGTTAGCCCCATATATTTTAACATCTGGAATAATGGCCAAGGTAAGTGGGGGATCATTGCAAAATTTTGGAGGGTGGACCAAAGTCAGATGAGCTGGGCATGGGGGTTGGGAGTTAGTGAAATGCCATAGCAAGTTTTGAAGGGTGGCAAAAAATTTAAAAATCAGATCTCTAAGAGACCGTGGCGAGAGGTTTCTCAAATTGTTCTATTGTAATCCACCTTTCTGACATTTGGACTCCTCATTCATATAAGATAAGAAAAAGACTATATTAGAGGAGTGACCATTACAAACCACCACCTCTGTGATCCCTATTGCCCGACATTTAGTATTGAAATGCCCTAGCTTATGTTGACGTTCCATAACAATTTTCTTCCCCTGGATGATAATATTTTGGGGCTAGGAGCCCCATTTTGATTTAACCTGAATTACCAAAGGGAGGGCCTTGGATTGGTCAACCAAAATACAAACCCTAACTTCCACATGGTTTATTTCAAAAGTTAGAAGATCGTGTCGAATGAAAATCCCCAAAGTATTAGCTAGAGCCTCAATAATTTATGGATCCCTGTATTCCAATGGAAGGGCAGGTAACACTATCCACTAGGGGAAAAATGAAAGGGCTGAAGCTGTGTGCTAAAATTTGGAGTCCACAGGGAAATGAATAGTCCTGTGCCCTAACAAAAAAATTCTTTCTCCTTATGAACTAAATCTCTAAAATTTTCAGAATTAAACATAGCAATGAAAAAGAGAGAGGACTCATCAAGCATGAAGATATCTTGCAAACCAGCCTATGATTCTGAGGCCCAATCTTTTATTTCAGAAAAGGAAATATTGGGGTTAGCACACTTACCAATCAAAATAGACTGATGAAGTACCCCAATCTAATGTTGTAGCATTTCTTTAGGCAGAACAATAGTGGCTTGCGATTTTCCTGTATTAGGTCACATAAGTGGATCTTGATTCTTCTTTTTGACCCAAATTTTGAGGGGAGGTTTTTGATTGAAGGGGGCTCTAGAAATAGCAATAGGCAGCCCCTGAGCTAAATATTCTACTGGGGTTTCTGTGCTGAGGGGTTGAAAATCCCCTTTGGGTGATGTCAGAGGAGATTCCTCACATATGTCGAATAAAGGTTGTTTTTCCTTTAGGAGCCTTGGTTTCTGATATCCCTTTTTGGGAAAACTTTGATCTGGTTGAGCCTATCCCAGATTTTTGCATGGGATATGGATCTTGGAACCCTTGGTCACCAAAAATAGATCTTCTTGAACAAGAGGCTTAAGGGCCTGGGCTTTAGGTACTTGACTTGGTAATATCTCGCACAAACCATTTCAATCTCATGGTACTCGAGAAGCTGATTTTTTTGGAGCTGGGTGCCCTGATGGACGCAAAAGTGAATTTGGCTGATTAGATAACGATTTGGCCAAAGAGATTGGACATATAGGTTGGTTTCCATGAGGGAGAGAATTTTCCCACCCAGGGCCATTTTGAAATTGTTGACAAAAACTATTTATCTGAGCTACCCGGGAGCCATGTCCCATCATCTTTGAGGATTCCCCGACCTTGAAAGACCTAAAACCCTCAAATAGATCTGAGGGAGAAAGATTCTAAGGGATCCCTTGATTTATTTTGATCTAAGATAGAACAAGAAGGGGAGGGAGGGTTTCTGCCTTACTTCCTTTCTACTTAGGCTGTTGATCTAGCAAGGAGGATGCTGGTTTATCCTTGCTGGCCTTATTCTCAGGTTGTTTGAAAATGAAGCAAGGGTTAACAAAATGGGTTCGGTCTAACCACTACCTTGCCCTTAAATATTTTTAGCAAATCCTTCTAGCCCTTCTGAGCTGAGAATTTCTTGGCAAACTCATGGGATTGGAAACCCTCGAAGAGAAGGTGTTCTTCAACTTTTGAAATGCTTTGGACTATGGGTCGATGACTAAAAATGTTACTCCCATCTGGGATACTGACATTGTTATACCATCTATCTTGCCGGCTCCTACACGTACCAAGCTCTCTCCTCTGAACTCTGTCATCTGTCTTGTTAAACCTACCATTGTTGCTCTGTCCCTACCATCACTCCTATTAGTATTATCATTATTATTAATAAAATAATTATATTTAATATTAACTTTTGTATAAGTTTAAGATGGGTAGAATGGCTCACTATAATTATATCTTTATTTCCAAAGTAGGTTATTTACTCAAATTTGAATCAATATCTATATTAGTAAATTTTTAATTTACACTGTACATTAATTTTTGTAAATACTACATGAAAGTAGATTTTCTATCTTTAAAATTAGAGCACATAATACTTCAAACAAATTATAATTCTCTTTAATAATCTAAAATATCCATTTACTTTGTTATGTACTTAAATTTATCACATATTATTCTTTTTTCTTGGCCCCACTACAATTATTCTTATTAGGGTTACCACTATTATTATTTTATAATCCAATAACCAAACAAGCCCTAAATTCAAGCCGCAATCTTTCGAGAGGATAACTTCCAATAATTGTAATGCCCATAAAATATTATACAACAGATGAATTTATTTGTTTCCTTAGATTTCCATCACTCACCGCTTTCATTCTTTGGTCTTATGCGGAGGAGTACTAAAATGGACGAGAAGAATGAATTTAGTAATGATAATTATCACTATAAAAACAAGCGAATAATCTACTTCTATATTATTTAACTTTGCTACGTTTTTATTTATTTTATTTTATTTTTAAATCTCAGCATCCAGTCAAGTTGATTGTGCAGATATATTGACTATTTTTGTTTAAGGCAACTTTAATGAGTCTGAGGCTTAGGTAGAATATAAAATAGTGAATTTAAACCACCATATTAGCCTACACGATTGTATTTTATCATGAAAGTGAAAAGATATTTATAGATTACACTTATCACAACCTCCCATTCCTATTTTAACCATAATACTTTGTGTCAGCTGGGTGATGGAATGCATTAAATTTGTAGTGTAGGTTATGTTTGATTATTTAAGATATAGGTGTAGTGCTATTCAATACTATAGTCAATGACAAAAACTCATAGCTGGTGTACAGTCAGAACCATAGTGGCTCTTGTTGATGGTTGAATCTCATCAATGAGGTGTGTGGATCATTATGTGCTGAACAAGAAATCAAAGGCGTTCATTTATGTCACGCCAGATAGAGATTACTCTCAATCTGGTTTGAAATGCAACTCCACCAAATTTTCATCAACATGCTCACAATACCATCAATCAACTGATGACCTAAAAATTAAAGAAAACCCTATAAGACTCAAGTTTCAAGAGTAGCTGAGACGACCAATTGTCTACCAATGCGAATCATTGAAAAATTTATATTTTATGCTATTGGCTACCCCAAGTATGGGCTTTAGCATTTAGTCTACTAGATATTTATTATTATTATATGGAGGCAATGTGCTTACTAAAAGTTGATAGACCAGTCCAATCATTATTATTTTCCTCCTGTAATGGCCTTTACTCTCATTGCCAGAGCGCACATCAGTGAGTATGGTTATCTGATACAAAGACATGTTTACCTAACTCTATTTCTACAAATATATTATTTCCCTTGTAATTCCCTGTAGTTTCCACATCACAACGATTGGGGATATAGGAAATGATGGTGAGTGATAGTCATTGCACAAATTAATTTTCACTTAACAATCCCTAGTATCAACAGGAGTTATTCTTTATCAGATCATACTGTGTAATTTGTAAGGCTGCAAGACTCCCAAGTCTAGGACTTCTATTGTATATTGATATAATTTTCTCAAATACATGACTACGGCTAGGTTGAGGATTAAGATAAAAAATAAATAAATAAATCAAGTGATCATTTCTATACATTTTTCGTTAGCTCCCAGGTATTAATGAATAGAAATTCCATCTCCATTCAATTTTCTTGTGTAAGTTCTCTTTCCCACGCATTTTGACAGAGATACTAGCTCAAGCATCCAAACCTTAATCAAAACTTGTATCAAAAAGTTAAATAAAAGCATATGAAATAATTGAAAATATCACAGGAATGAGTTTACTTGTTTTCTACTGTTACCGTAAGATCAACATACAAGAAATATTATTTATTAAAATTCTTCACGCATAAATACATCTGAAACATTTTCATTAAATTATTAGATAATTCCAATGAGGTTATCTATGGTAAACAATAATATGGATTGAGAGTAAACAAAGCACCAACATATGTTACATACTCATATATTCCACATGAAAATTATCGTTAACTCATTTCCAGAATGAGAGATATTATCTCTGTTTGGATTTATTATTTAACCCACCTCATTCAATCAAAATAATATGCAAAGCATCATAAGCACTTTCCATGCATATTATGAGTGATATGCCAATATAAAGAATATCTTACCCTTTCCTAAATTAAACTTGTAATTCATTACAGTGCTTATTATAAATACAAGAACTAAATATGGGTTGCGTATTTGTTATTTAAACTCAATTTCACAAACAATCCACAAATAACATACTTCAATATATGGACTCAAAAGTACATAATTTCCAAAATCTTTGCCAAAATCATAACTAAGAACATGTAGATGATGTTAAATTCAAATCTCACCATGACATTATGAAATAATTTAAAAAAAAAAAACTAACACTTTCAAATATTAAAAATATCTTTATAGAGTTTTGCAAATGAAAAAAAATACAACAAAAGGTCTTGCTCTCTTCCCTTCCGTAATGGCATCATGAAGCCTCAGGGGCTCTAGCCAGAAAGAAAAGTATTATAGACCCTTGTCAAATTCATGGAGTCTCCTCATCTATCACAGAATGACCATTATAACATATTATTAAAACTTTCACATGACCACTTCCAGATTCATATAAATTAAGAAATACCTCACATAATCTCTCATACTAGTTTGTGCTCGTATATAAAAAAAGTTAAAGATAAATCTTGCAAAAATCTAAATATTTCAAACATGGAAGATAGGGAGTAGGGAAGACTCATCTCTCTAAATAATTTCATCTTTCTCCTCCATCCTTCCAAGCAATGCCTTTTTTCTTTCTTTCAAATTTCCCATCATTTCTCAAAACCTGCAAGTTCTCCAAACTGGAGAAGTGGGTAACCACCTACTCTTCCTTCACAAACTTGGAAGACTTGGATGTAGAGGTGACACTTGTCATCTTTCCATCCATTCCTCCATGTAGTCTTTTCTACATTTAAGAGGGGACAAAAATATGACACCACATGTGCACCCCATCCCCAAAGTCTTCCTTCATTAATTAGTTATGGAGGTGGGGTTGGTATATTCAACCCATCCATACCCAAATTCATCACTCATCTTAATGAGTACATTTGGAGCAATAAAATACCCCTTAGGTATTTTATTTGATTTCCAATAGGCCTCCACCTCAAGGGCATAAACCCTAGGGGTCTATTTTTAATAATTATAACATGAAATTGACCTAAAACTCTCATTAAGGGTCCACAATTATAAACCATATAAATATGTATATCAAGTAATAAAATCATATTTATTTCAAAAAGATTAACTTAATACTTATCCAAGAGGTAGTTGATTCAGTGTGGAAGTTTCTTCCACCAACTATTGTCCTTTGTACTTTCCTACATATCACAACCATAACCTATAGTTAAGCCCCTATAGTAATTCAACATAAAAGATAATCAAATTCTCATGAAGTCAATTGTGAATCATAAGTCTAGTTAATCAAATTATCCTTTGGAAAAACAACCCCCCCTTTTTTTGAAAGAGGTATTTCAATTCTTGTCAATTTGCATATGCTTTCATTACATTACATAATAACAATAACACTTAATTCCCAAAAGGAAAACATAAGAGACCATTCATAAGTTTAATTTATGTAAACATATTCTATTCAAGAAAGATACATAACTCCCATCATGTTTCCTAATGACAAATAAAATATTGCTATCATGACCCATGCATACAATTAAAAAATTAATGAGCTTTAATAATCTAATGAAAATATATTATGGTTGAATTAATCTCCTAAGAAGCATGGTCTTACAAGTCCTCTATGAGGTGGGGTCTTACATCCCCCTCCTCTTGTTTTGGACTTCCTCCTGGAAGTTACTCAAAATTAAGGATATAAGTATCATCCTTAGATATCATTTAAAATTCTAAAATTTAATCTCATTGACAAGGAACTTATATTAGTAGTCAAATGTAATTACATAAATATGTTAGGAACATGTAGTTATTTTTGTTAATCTTACGAATTATATATCTTGAACCATAATACATGTTAAAGATATAGTTTCCTTGATTTATAAACTTCAATAATCTATGGATAAAACCACATACAATGGAAAACTATATTTTTGATATTTAAAATGTATGTATCATTCACATAATTGTTTAGTTTTAAATATAATGATAGTATATTGATAAATGTCTCAGTTTTCATTCAAAACATACCCACTGTACCTCAAACATCACTCATGGTGTGGCTATTCCAAACTTTCCAATTTCATTTTTGCATTAATTCATAATTAAAATGTATCACTTTTGTTATGTCATAGTTACAGTAATTCCACATTACACTCATTGGTAACTTAACAATGTTTATGCAATAATTGAATACAAGATTGGAAAAGGGTTTTACAAAACATTAACACAACACAAGGCTCGCATAAGGGCTTATGAGGATGGTTATCCATAATATTGATGGCAAAGGAAAGTATGGTGTCACGGGGACCTTCTCTAAGAATCCCCCCATAACTTCCCTAGTACCTTATCTTTGTTTGTGTAAGGGGGCTAGCCTCCAAAGGTAGGTACATAATAATCGCACACATGATCTAGGGGGAATGGATTACGACTGTCCCATACTAGTCCTATTAGCACCCCCATCCTCACAATAAAAGAATAGATTCCCTAGTGCATCTACTCCCGCATATGACCTTTCAGGAACCTATATGCACCCTAAAATGGTCGCCTAGACTTTGGGCCCCATTTATCATTTTATCATTTTATCAATTTCCTGAATCAATGCTTTGAAACATTTTCAATTCAAATCAATTTCCTTGATCAAATTGTAATTAATTCAATTATTTCAATATTTCCTAAGGTTTGATCATTTTTATTTAATTAAAAGATTTAATCTCCCTTTTCATTAAATGAAATTCCTCTTATTTAATTAAAAGATTTAATCTCCCTTTTAATTAAATTCTTCTTATTTAATTAAATTCAATTCCTCCCATTTAATTAAATAAAATTCTTCTAATTTATTTAGTTGAAA
>MU223299.1:1189850-1209684 GCA_018584345.1 Thuja plicata | reverse complement strand
TCCTAAGGTTTGATCATTTTTATTTAATTAAAAGATTTAATCTCCCTTTTAATTAAATGAAATTCCTCTTATTTAATTAAATTCAATTCCTCCCATTTAATTAAATAAAATTCTTCTAATTTATTTAGTTGAAAGAAAACCCCTCTTTTAATTTAATAAATAAAAATCCCCACTTAAAGCACTTTGTTTGTTGAAAAAGGAAATGAATTAAATAAAAATCCCTTTTGCTTCACATCTTTCTAAGTGGTGGGTTTGTGCCTCTTAATCACAGCCTTTGATTTTTACCTCTTAATCTCAATCGTTCACTTTCCTTTAAAAGGAGACCTCTCCTTCTCATTTTCATATTAGGTTTTCATAATATTGTTATGTTGTAGGTTTGGAGAGCAATTTTGGAGGAGAATTTGAGCACTTAAGCTCTCTTCTTGTTTTCTTTATTCTTGCATTCATGGCTCCTCATATAGATTAGAATCATGTTTATTTCCATAGATTATATTTGCATTCATATTTCCTTTCATAGAATAATATGCATTGTTATCATTTAGATTAGATTTCATTTTCATGCATTCGAATCTCTCGTTTCATAGTGTATTTGCAATAGACACAACTAGGTCAATCTGAGGGCCTTCATTTTACATTTTTACACATCCATGACTAGGGAGCTATGGATCAATATTTGAGGCCTCATTCTTGAGCAACCTTGAATGGAATGATTCATAGAAGTGTGACAACATTTATGCACACAGAACCCCTCTTGGGTATGACAGTTTACATGAGTCACATCAGAACATATTTTGCCAACAATTTTCAACAATAAAGGGCCTCATCATATAGAAGTGAAATTTAAGATAAAAAATGTAAAATGAACAATTCAATAACGTAAAATTCAAGAGTGGCCACATTAGTAAAACCTTAATTTAAAGCAAGTCAAGACATTTCCTTCAGGTAAATAGGAACATCAAAAAAAAAATTGGCTAAGTATCCCAACAATAATTTTTTGTATTGTTGGCAATATCAAGAAAGAAAATAATAATAATAATAATAATTTATCAACAAAAGAAACTAGATCAACAATTCACATTTGATCAACAATTATACATTACGAGCACTTTGTGGCCTTATTAAGGCCACTAAGAGGGAGGAGGGGAATGGTGATTCTCAAACCACATAATCATATAATAGCACGCCATATGAAGGTGGTATCTGCCACATAAAATATAACCAACATCGTTCCCACACAACCCGGGACATGGTTAATAATGAATCTGTAATGCCATATATATGAAAAGTCAATATATCTTCCATAATATCCATGTATCACTGCCATAATGGGAACCATCCTCGACCCATGGGTAAACACATTAAGGAGTAGGCTTGCACTATGAACCAACAAGCTTGGTTATACATGTGGGGGATTCTATAGGGACTAACATCCTTCGGAGTCTTGCAATCAATGGAAGTCCTCTATCTCTCAACATGGTGTGCATCTCATATAGCAGAAATAAATTTTCTATGGAGCTACTACCATTATAACATTTGTCCATAAGAATCCAATGGGTGTCCTCTATTACTCAACCCCTAATTACATGCTGTGAATCTCATATAGCATACGCTAGGGAGCGACCACAAACACAAAACCATGGTTTGCAACATTAAAAAAAAAAAAAAAAAAAAAAAACATGAACATCCCCTTTTTTTGGCACTTACATATTTATTCATATTGTTCTAACAAAGGGTGTTCCTTGATGGATCACATATGACGTACATCTCACCCTTATACAAGTTAGGTGGAAAGAGCCAAATTAACACATTTCCCATTTACTGGCTTAAATCACATGTTACTACACAGCTTAAATCACATGTTACTACACACATATATTTACAATATCCACTATAATTCCACACATTCAACACTTCCACAAGAAAACCATGTTACATCACGAAATGGGGTGTTTACAAGTTTGCACAAGGCTCAATGCATACAAGTATGAAATTAAGTTGTGTATATGCATTTCTCTTTTTCTAACAAGATTTTGTTTTTTATCATGTGTGTACATATTTTGCCCCTTTGTTATGTGAAAGATAGTTTTATAGTTTTTGGGTATAACCCAATAGAATTTAAATATTGAAGCATCTCATTCACAATTCTATATTTTATTTTCTATATCACTACTCACCATTTTATACATGATCAATATTGATTTGTTTAATCAACTAGATTTGGTATGTTTATATTTACACAAAATATAAGCATTTCACTCCACGTCCTGACATAATAAGTTCTCTATTTATAACATAGGAAAATTCAATTAATGTATACACAATAGAATGTGTATTTTACAACTCATTAGTTTTTAAAACACATAACTTTGCATCTTAGTATTTTTAAAATTGATCGTTATAGCCAAAATTTATCTTTGCAAAGATAAGTGCTATACCAAAGCACAATTTCCTTAGCAAGTTAACCTATTGTCAATATTCCTATTATATCTAATGAGAAAAATTGTACTAAAACTAAAAATGTAAATTACAACAATATATCACTTTGAAACAAAGTATTCATGCTACATGCTTTCAATTTTATTCGTCTATCTCACCATGAATCCTTCCTACCCCCATACTTAGATCTCAATGGAGAGTTTAATTCCTTTTGAACAACACTAATAGTGAATAAGGTCAATGGTTCATAGTCCATATATTATTTTTTTTATACACCTACACCTATAATTTAGTAATACCCAAATGGTTTTGAGTAAAAGTTTAACTTCCAATTTTACTAAATTAACAATATATTTACTCAAGTACTTTACATATTTTGTTTACAAACATGAAATATATTACACATGACATTAGTTGAATTTCACTATTATGTCAAAGTTACTTCCTCCTAATCAACTTTTCTATAACTTGACTATTTTCATTTCCATGAATTATTTTTTAAATCATTGTGGAAAAGATGATTTCTTATAATCTTGATGATATAAGTTCTTTAATTTATTTAATGCCATAGCTAGTTTTGTGTGCATATTGATAATTAGGACAAGATCTTATACTTTATAAGGTGACATTCTCACTCTTTATAGAACTTGACATTGAATTAAATGAGCTTGCACTATCCGAAGGATGTAGGTTATAAGGGTTCTAGGTTGTACACAAGTAAAGATCATCATTGATACCAAAGAGGAAACCACACCATTTATCTGACGCTTAAAATATGTTAGAAACCATTTTATGAGCCACGTGATTGTGTCCTATTTAGGTCTAGGATTAGGTGAGATGTTATAATAATTACATCAATACCACACTCTTTGAGAAACACTATTACTGCTTCATTTAATAACTAGTTTTCAATAGAGTCCACATTAAGATTTCTCTCACCTTTAGAATACTCCCATAAATTCCATATTAGTCTATAATAAGCATTAATATAATTTCAGTTGTTCACATTTAATAATCATGGGAGATCTTGTAACATTAATTCGATCTAACTAACATTATTCACATTTTAACTCGGTTTTACCTAAGGTTACAAGGTCTAATATTATAAGTAAACTTTGAGAGAACATGTATTTGATATTAAAAAGTAGCCAAATAAGGGGTAGACCCTTAAAAAAATCAAGATACAAAAGCTGAATTTTAGGTCATCCACATCACATAGACAACAAAACAAATGCTAACTAGAAATAACAAACACATATTAATTAAATGGGCTTCTCCACATGGCCAAAGCTGCTTCTATGTACTCCTTCCGGTTAATTAAATGGGTGTTCCAGGAGATCAAGAATTTAAACCTTAATCACCGTTCTATTGTTGCTAAGGTGGACTCTCTACAGACTCTGCTGGAGTCTAGCCCTAAAACTATGGTGGACAAGGTTACTAATGATGAGGATAAAAATGTGCAGTAGTTACAAGCTAGAATGGAAACCATGGAGAATACCATGAAAAAAAACATGCAACACTACAACAAATTTATGGGTTCGGCCATGGATTATTTATTGACCATTAAGGCTGAGCTAGATACTCGATCCCCCAGTAAAAAACTAGAGGATATCACTGAGAACCTGGAAGATGATGGCCCCAAAAAATGCACTAGATCAGCAAGAAGGAAGAAATTGCATGATAAGATCCAGGAACTCTCAAAGTTCAATGCAGCGATAAAGAAGATATCTGAAGCAAAGATGGAAGCCGACGAGGCTTGCAAGGAGTTTGTCTAGGGCTCTGGTTTCTGGTTCTGGTGGTCTATTTTTTTTGCTGGTCTCTGGCTTTTGGTTTTTTTCCAGGTTTTTGTTGTTAGTTTTGGCTTTAGCGTACTGGTTTCCAGTCCTGTCTCTTTTTGGAGTGCTTCAATATTTAAAATTTTATTCTAGCTTGTAAGGGGTTTCAGGTCCTCGTTCAAAACCTATTTTTCCCTACAATAAAAAACAAACACATATTACATCTTCTAGTTGAGATAATATTTTATTTATTTAACCACCATATCTTCTCATTTTTAAAAATACTAAGACACGATTCCTCCCTTACCATCAACCAACTAATTATTATCTAATATAGATTATTTACTTTGAATATGAAGTTTTTAATATACTTTACTTTTACATGTTTGAGATAAGTGTACATTAGTACTTTTAATACAAATTTGATATAACCCCTCTCTTATTTAGAATTTTTTTTTTACTATTTAATTTACTTCCACTTATTGAATTGTAAGTTTTCTACAGGTAACTTGGACCCAAATGATGCCCTAGTGTTGCAACATGGCTCTCATACCAATTGTAATGCCCAAAGTTTTCACAAAGAAAACACACCAACTTTTTTTTAAGAAAAAAATTAATACTAAAACAAAAGATCACCTAATCATTCACCTACATGAGATAATACACACTCATATATATGTGTGTGTGTGTGTGTGCGTGTGTGTGTGTGTGCTGAAATTGTTTACAATGACGTCATTAAAATTGGCAATGTAATAAAACTATTGTGCTTTGTTTCTATATAACCATGGATGGGTCATCCATAGTTCTTATGAAATTAGTTTAGAAGTTGCTAGAGTTAACAAGTTAATTATATTATTAATTCTATATATTTGTTTTTTATTTACAAGAAGCTAAATTATCTTTTACATTTGGAGGGTGATAAATCGCTAGACTAGTTATTTTAAATTTCTACTATAACTATTTACTAGTATATCTATTGTATTCATTACAATTAGAGCTACATAGTAATTAGTTAATATTATTTATACTTATATTTTTAAGTTAGAAGCTTTTCATTTATATGTAACAACTTATAGACATCTTATTACCTCATTTCTCATTTTTAAAATATTAGATTAAAATATTCTTATTAATTTTAGTATACATGTAGTAGGTATTAAGAAAATAAAGTCTCTTATAAAGATTTTACACTTCCATCTAGTTTAAAGAAAATCATTTCACTTTCACTTGAAGAGGAAGAAATATAAGAAGAAAGGTAAATATTTGCAATAAAGAATACCTTCTCCACATCCTTTGTTTTAGGAGGGGAAATAGGGAGAAAGAACAATAATCCCATCTCCTATTGTTTAGGACGAAAAATAGGAAATACAATTTATAAAATTTTCATTAGTTAATATATATTCTTTTCAAAATACTAGTATTATCTTTATTAATAATAAAATAATTACATTTAATATTAAATTTTGTATAAATGTAAGACGGGTAGAATGGCTCACTGTAATTATATCTTTATTTCCAAAGTAGGTTATTTACTCAAATTTGAACCAATATAGTAAATTTTTAATTTACATTGTACATTAATTTTTGTAAATACTATATGAAAGTAGATTTTCTATCTTTCAAATTAGGACACATAATACTTCAAACAAATTATTATTTTCTTTAATAATCTAAAATACCCATTTACTTTCTTATGTACTTAAATTTACCACATATTATTCTTTTTCCTTGGCTCTACTACTATTATTCTTTTTAGGGTTACCACTATTATTATTTTATAATCCAATAATAAAAAAAACCTAAATTCAAGGGGCAATCTTTCGGGAGGATAACTTCCAGTAATTGTAATGCCCATAAAATATTATACAGCAGATGAATTTAGTTATTTCCTTAGATCTCCATCACTCACCGATTTCATTCTTTGGTCTTAGGCGGAGGAGTACTAAAATGGACGGGAAGAATGAATTTAGTAATGATAATTATCATTATAAAAACAAGCAAATAATCTACTTCTGTATTATTTAACTTTGCTACATTTTTATTTATTTTATTTTATTTTTAAATCTCAGCATCCAGTCAAGCTGATTGTGCAGATACATTGACTATTTTTTTGAATGCGACTTTAATGAGTCTGAGGCTTAGGTAGAATATAAAATAGTGAATTTAAACCACAATATTAACCTACACGATTGTACTTTATCATGAAAGTGAAAAGATATTTATAGATTACACTTATCACAACCTCCCATTCCTATTTTTAACCATAATACTTTGTGTCAGCTGGGTGATGGAATGCATTAAATTTGTAGTGTAGGTTATGTTTGATTATTAAGATATAGGTGTAGTGGTATTCAATACTACAGTCAAGGACGAAACCTTGTACTTGGTGTACAGTCAGAACCATAGTGGCTCTTGTTGATGGTTAAATCTCATCAATGAGGTGTGTGGATCGTTATGTGCTGAACACGTTCATTTATGTCACGCCGGATAGAGATTACTCTCAATCTGATTTGAAAGGCGATTCCACCAAATTTCATCAACATGCTCACAATACCGTCAATCAACTGATGACCTGAAAATTAAAGAAAACCCTGGAAGACTCAAGTTTCAAGAGTAGCTGAGACTACCAATAGTATACCAATGCGTATCATTGAAAATTTTATATTTTATGCTATTGGCTACCCCAAGTCAAGGGTTTAGCATTTAGTCTGCCAGATATTTATTATTATGTGGAGGCAATGCGCTCACTAAAAGTTGATAGACCAGTCCAATCATAATTATTTTCCTCCTGCAATGGAATTTACTCTCATTGCTAGAGCGCACATCAACGAGTATGGTTATCTAATACAAAGACATGTTTACTAACTCTATTTCTACAAATATATTATTTCCCTTGTAATTCCCTGTAGTTTCCACATCACAGTGATTGGGGATATAGGAAATGATGGTGAGTGACAGTCATTGCACAAATTCATTTTCACTTAGCAATCCCTAGTATCAACAAAAGTTCTTCTTTGTCGGATCATACTACGTAATTTGTAAGGCTACAAGACTTCCATGTCTACTACTTCTATTGTATATTGATATAATTTACTCAAATACATGACTACGGCTAGGTCTAGGATTAAGATAAAAATATTAAAAAAATAAAATAAATAAAGTGATCATTTCTATACACTGTTCGTTAGCTCCCAGGTATTAATGAATAGAAATTCCGTCTCCATTCAATTTTCTTGTGTAAGTTCTCTTTCCCACGCATTTTGACAGAGATACTAGCTCAAGCATCCAAACCTTAATCAAAACTTGTATCAGAAAGTTAAATAAAAGCATATGAAATAATTGACAATATCAATGGAATGAGTTTACTTGTTTTTCTACTGTTACTGTAAGATCAACATACAAGAAATATTATTTATTAAAATTCTTCATGCAGAAATACATCTGAAATATTTTTATCAAATTATTGGATTGAGAGTAAACAAAGCACCAACATATTTTACATACTCATATATTCCACATGAAAATTATCCTTAACTCATTTCCAGAATGAGAGATATTATCTTTGTTTGCATTTATCATTTAACCCACCTCATTCAATCAAAACAAGTGCCACATAGTAGCCTGCACTTGCCGTATTTAGTTATAATTATATGTATAAATTTAATTTTAATTTTATTATAAATATTGTATATATTTTAATTAATAATTATTTAATAAAAGTAAAAATATTTTATATTAAAAATTACATAAGAAAATTGATTATAAAATCTGAAAAATAATATTTAATAAATTATGTTAGTATATATTATAAATTCGTTTGTATAGTTATAATTGTAAAAATTTAAAATATAGTTATAAATTATAAATGTAAGGTAAAATCTAAATAATAAATAAAGAGTTAGTGAAATACTAAAATTATATAATATAACATATATGATATAGTACTTTTATATAATATATTATAGAATAATATATATTATATATTAGAAATTGTAATAATTATTTATAGTATATATATATTAAAAACATAATATAGTAAATTTTTTAAAATATATAATATTTATATATAAATAATTGAATTTTTTAATGAAAATAACTTGTTTACATAATAAAATATAAAAGTTAAAATATAGTATCTAAAAAATTGGGAAGCCTCCGAAAAAAGGGGTCCTATAAGACCAAATCAATTAAACCAATCATAATTCAAAAAGTAACTTATAGAATATATTTAATTCATAAATAAATATTTAAACTTTACAAATAGTTGAACAAGAAAAAATAGTGATTTTTGATTGGTCCATTGATGTAAAACTAATTCATTATTCTGCACAATCGAATGCAATAGTATATTGCATATTATAAGTGATATGCCAGTATAAAGGATATATCTTACCCTTTCCAAAATTAAACTTGTAATTCATTACAGTGCTTATTCACAATACAAGAACTAAATATGGGTTGCGTATTTGTTATTTAAACTCAATTTCACAAACAATCCACAAATAACATACTTCAATATGCCCGCATGCCATATGCCTGGCACCCAAACCCCCTCTGATTATTCAGATGATGCCCCAGGAAACGCCCACTGAAAAAGTTGAAAAGACCTCCAACTCCTCCTCTCGGTCCATCCGTATCACCCAAGGGCCTATGAAGTCTGAGAAAAAATCCCGTAAAAAAAAGTATTAAGATCCCCACCCATAAGAAGGATGGCTTGGTCGACTCTTATGTTTCAGACTCTGTGGATTGCATGGAAGAGAAAGGGGCTGACAGCACACCTGAGACAGATTTTAAGCCAAAAAAATAGAAAATTACAGAAACCCAGGTCAATTTAGAGGTGGACCTAAGCAGTTCTGGCCGTAGGAGGTCTAACAGATTTGCCAAAGAGAAATGCAAAATCAAGATGCTAGAGACGGCCTCCAAAGAGCTCTTCCTGACGGAAAATGCCTCCCACTCCACTAATTCTAGAAAGGTTTGCTTGGAAGGCTATATGAGCCCGATTGCTAATACCCCCCTGACCAACCCCCAGAGAACTATGAGTCCTACCCCACTCCAAAGCCCCCACTGTGACCCCCAGGTTAATCCCCTCTCATCTGGAATGGAGGAAAAAAGCAATTTCATAGGCACCCTTAAAAGTAAGTTTGTGAATATTGACAAGGAAATTGCAGAGATCAAAAAGGGTATGTAGGACTTGATGGACCTCTATAGGAGGACAAACAAATTTTCTCTGAAGGTGATGCATGCCTCAGCAATGACCCTTTGTAACGTGCAGGAGAAGCTGGCTAACGGCAAACTGGAAGTGAATAAAGATAACAAATACCTGTTCCTGTTCCTCCAGGAGGAGTGGGCGAGATCCCTGCTATCCAAATAGCTGGGAGAGAAGAATTAACTTTGTTGTCTATGGTTTGGGTTTTTTTGGCTGGGCTTGTCCCTTGGTTCCCCTGCTCTGTTATGGGGGTTAATGTTAAGTTTAGAATTTTGATTTGGTCGAGCCCTGCGTGGCTTAGTGACAATATTTTTGATGATGCTTATGATAGTAATTACTCTGGATCTTTTTAAGTAGAACTGATACTTTTGTTTTTGATAGAGGCAAAACTTTTAATGTCTGTGATAACCTTCTAATCTACTGTAAGCTTTGTCTAGTGCCATTAATATGCTATTAATGTGCTTCTAGTCCCCTGTTCCACGGGCCAGCACCCTCTTTCTTCTTTTTCTATCAAAAACATACTTCAATATATGGACTCAAAAGTACATAATTTCCCAAATCTTTACCAAAATCACAAGTAAGAAAATGTAGACGATGTTAAATTAAAATCTCACCATGACATTATGAAATAATTTTTTTAAAAAACTAACACTTTCAAATATTAAAAATATCTTTATAGAGTTTTGAAAATGGAAAAAATTACAACAAAAGGTATTGCTCTCCTCCCTTCCGTAATGGCATTATGAAGCCTCAGCGGCTCTAGCCATACCCCCGAGCAAGAAAAGTATTATAGACCCATGTCAAATTCATGGAGTCTCCTCATCTATCACAGAATGACCATTATAACATAGTATTAAAACTTTCACATGACCACTTCCATATTCATATAAATTAAGAAATACCTCACATAATCTCTCATACTAGTTTGTGCTCCTATATAAAAAAAATTTAAAGATAAAACTTGCAAAAATCTAAATATTTCAAACATGGGAGATAGGGAGAAGGGAAGACTCATCTCTCTAAATAATTGCATCTTTCTCCTCCATCCCTCCATTCAATGCCTTTTTTTTTCTTTCAAATTTCCCCTCATTTCTCAAAATATGTAAGTTCTCCAAAGTGGAGAAGTGGTTAACCACCTAATCTTCCTTCACAAACTCATTATAAGGAAGAGAAACTTGGAAGACTTGGATGTGGAGGTGACACTTATCATCTTTCCATCCATTCCTCCATGTGGTCTTTTCTACATTTAAGAGGGGACAAAAGTATGACACCCCATGTTCACCCCATCCCCAAAGTCTTCCTTCATAAATGAGTTATGGAGGTGGGGTTGGTATATTCAACCCATCATACCCAAATTCGTCACTAATCTTAATGAGTACTTTTGGAGCATTAAAATAGCCCTTAGGTATTTTATTTCATATCCAATAGGCCTCCACCTCAAGGGCATGGACCCTAGGGGTCTATTTTTAATAATTATAACATGAAATTGACCTAAAACTCTCATTAAGGGTCCACAATTATAAACCATATAAATATGCATATCAAGTAATAAAATCATATTTATTTCAAAATAATTAACTTAATACTTATCCAAGAGGTAGTTGATTCGGTGTGGAAGTCTCTTCCACCACCTATTGTCCTTTGTACTTCCCTGCATATCACAACCATAACTTATAGTTAAGCCCCTACAATAATTCAACATAAAAGATAATCAAATTGTCATGAAGTCAATTGTGAATCATAAGTCTAGTTAATCAAATTATACTTTGGAAAACAACCCCCCCTTTTTCTTAAAGAGGTATTTCAATTCTTGTCAATTTGCATATGCTTTCATTACATTACATAATAACAATAACACTTAATTCCCAAAAGGTAAATATAAGAGACCATTCATAAGTTTAATTTACGTAAACATATTCTATTGAAGAAAGATACATAACTCCCATCATGTTTCCTGATGACAAAAAAAATATTGCTATCATGACCCACGCATACAATTAAACAATTAATGAGCTTTAATAATCTAATGAAAATATATTATGGTTGAATTAATCTCCTAAGAAGCATGGTCTTACAAGTCCTTTATGAGGTGGGGTCTTATACCACCTTCCTCTTACCTTTTTTATCCCTTCCAGAGTCCAAAAAAATAGGAATTTAGTCATCCAAAGGAACATAACGAGAGTTGTTTTCATCAAACACAACCACACTTTTGTGGGAACCTGAAGTTGAGGGTTTCATTCTAACCCCAACATGGAACACATCATCACCATCTATATCAATATAACTCCACTCTGACGAGGTGTCACCATAATGAACTCGTACATTCATCTTATATTCAATTCCTAGCTTTTGTGGAGGGTTTCTTTCCACATGACCCTTTTAGAAAATTTGATGATTAAAAGGATTAAACCCTTATGGACAACTAGAATTGAGGTGTTTTCTACATGAGCAGTCAGACTATATGGTATAGAAAATATCAGATTAAAATGAAAAGAGAAGTATTTTTTATTCCTCGAATAGTTTAAGTTTCTGAAATGATAACTGAATAGATTGGTAAAATTCCAATCTAAGAAAAGGTACATCATTATAATCAAGACCATCTCCAAAAATGGCCTCTTAAGACTACCTCTATCATACCCACCATCTGTAATTATCTTAACCTTCTCCCTCTCACTAGGCCAAATAATACATCAACGTCTTCACTAGAATTCTTTTTATGTTTATACAACTTTCTCTCTTTGATGATAATTTTCAATACTTTTGACACTAATACTTCATCAATCTCTAGTTCTACCCAATAAATGCATAGGGTAGTCTCCTTCTAGCCTACTATTAAATACTCTGTGACTTGGGAATCATCACCATGAAGGGTCTCAATATAGCCAATAAACCCCCCTACCACATTTTCAAACCTGACACTACCTTCATTTTTCTATTTCTCATAAACTATCGACTCCTACATATTTTTGTCACCTCCCATGGAAGAATAACTTAACTAACCATTTAAACTACAACATAAAAGTTACAAAACAAAAAATAAACCTTGCGTAATACTCCACTTGTTATTAATTAAAGAGGACTCCTAATGGACACCCGTTCACACATAGGGTCCTATCAAATCGAAGGCATTGGGAGTAAAAACACTAGGAAACATCATTTCTCAACAATAACTGGATCTTTGATGGGATATGATCATTTACTTCCTATCTAGTGTAATGAGAAGAATTAAATCCTCATTTTTTTTAACCCATCCACAACTTGATTTACTTCCCCATAAATATGGGAAATGTAACAGGAATAAAAAATCCTCATTATTAAAATTCTATCCTCAATAATATTTTTAATCACCCATCTTGTGGGTGATGAACCTTTCAAACACATAATGATGTTTATAGAATCATATTCAAGACAAACTTTGGTTAAGGCTTCGTCGTTAGCCATTTTAAGACCCATGTACACAACATAAGCTAATTCATTGAGTTACTTATTAAAAATATATTATTTGTAATTATACTACACATTTGAAATGATTTCATTATATGCTGGATTAAATAGATAAATTACAATAAAATAAAAAAGAAACTATTCCTTTTAAATAAATTCTTTCTTGTGAAGGTATGTTGTGCTTGTAATTGGAAGGAGAAGGTTCTTGGTCCCTTTGAAGAAACCTATTTTGATACTATATTCCAATTAGGGTACTCCATTAGAAAAGTGGACTTTGACGTATTCTATTAATATTTTCCAATCTGGGTACACCATTAGAAGAGTGGAATTTAAGGCATTGTGGCAAATAGTTAAGGTGCATTATTTATGCTTCCTCATTTTTCTTATCCTATAATCAAGTTATTTCATCAAATCAAATTACTACTACATAGAGCACGGGTTAAAAATATTATTTAAATTAAATTATCATAATTTGAGACAAAACAAAATTGTGTATTATTTCAAATAATGTCAATAACTAAGTTTCTTAAAATATTGTCTCAAAAAATTCTATAGAAAGACAATATGAAGCAAAAGAGTATTTTTCTCTTTAGATACAATTACACTTTTGTCTCTCTAGAGACAATATTTCTTTAATACTAACTATTGTCTCTAGAGAGATCATATAAGCAAAAGTTTCAAAAAATAAAAATAAAAATTTTAATGTGGTTTTCAACATTCAATATTTCTAAACGATTATACAATATTCATTGTAATTATTTTCAATTAAGGTTTTAGTAGAAATAGCATTGAATAAAGCCACCAACATGTCCTAGCAAGAATTTTTAACTATTAGGAGGTTCACATTAAATAATGTAGGTCCTTTCATACAACCATTAACATGTAGGGTTTGTACACCTGAAGGAACCTTTAATGTTAGGGAAGAACTCTCCTCCTCAGGGGGAAGCCTAAAACACATCCTATAGCTCAATATCATGCATTACAATCCTCCTTTAGTAACATAGAGAACACCCCACTAAGTCCTAATGTTGAGATATCTCCACAAATTTCTATGAGGACTAGGTATATAGCAAATAAAAATAAGGGGAAAGAGAAGGAGGTCAAATGAGAGGAGGAAATGATAGAAAAATAAGACATTTTTAAAAACTCTCCCACTTATAAAAGTAAAAGGAGTGTTACAGAAGCCCCTCCTAAAACCATTTTAGAGACAAAAAACCTCAAGGAAATCTATCAAATTAAAGTCCTCTAAGGTTAGTGACGAGACATCTACCAGAAGAAGTCATAGGTTGAAAGAAATTCCTCCAAAGATGACTCAGATAGAAAAGGTAGTGCTTCAATTTAATGTCGAATCCTCGGAGTCTATGGAAGAGGGTGATGATTTAGATACCTATTAAGGATAGAATGATATTGTAGACGAGCTAGTACTGTTCCAGTAAGAAGTTGAGAGGGACTATTTTTATTATTTTTTTTCAAATTCATTTTGTTTGAGCTTAATATTTGTAGCACTTAGATATTGAATCTTAAAAATATTTAGCACTAAATGTTGTAGTACTTGAAGTCTAATTTCCAAATATGTAATTTATTCTAATACTCAGATGATAAAATTTCACTTTCAATAGGAATTACAAAAACCCACATTTTAAATTCCCCGTTTTAGGATCATACTGTGCCCGTGTACGACAAGAACTTTTTTACCTAATTGAAACTATTTCTCTGAATAATTTTGTGAAATGGTATGTAACACAGTTAAAATTGATAACAATATTTTTTTTATATTTTTTTGTTGAACATATATTTTTTACTAATATTTTATTAGGCATAATTGTTGTTTTTGAAATCTCTCTTGTAGGGAAAGCATAATTTGACCAAAACATATGATTTTCTTTTAAACAAAATTAAAGTGTGTAGAATTGTCTCTCTTTTGATGTCATATAATTTTTTTTTATTAGAAAATTTAAAATAGAAAATTTATAAAAATAAGAAAATAGTCTGTTATCTTTAGTATGTAGGCCCATTTTTGTAGAAATTCAATGAAAAAAAAAAATCAAATTCACCAACAAATTACATATTTGGAATTTCCACAGTTTGATATATAATGGGTTTTCATTTTGTCTAAATATTCCTTTGAAAACATCTTCAGATATATGTGTAAAGTCATTATTTTGTATGTAAACTAGTAGAGCCTTCAAGTTGAAGGTCAAACCAGGTCCAAGGCTATGGTTCGGCTACCCAAGCCTCTTTCTAAACAAAAAGTCAACAATAAAAACAGGTTTCAAATTAATTTTTTTTAGAAATGGGATCTCGTTTAGTAAATGTTATTCCATTTAGATTTTTTTAATATCATAACATAAAAATGAATCGATGGAAGGTTTTCCTTAAAAATTAATATTTTTTTCAAAATGGGATCCCGTTTTAAATGAGGTACCGTTTCATTTTTCTAAATGAGATCTTGTTATGTTTTTTGAAACAGGATTTCATTTGGAAGCGGAACCCCATTTCTAAAACTTTAGGCTCGGGATCCCAAAGCTAAACGAGACCCTATTCATTCTAAGCAGAAATTCATTTTGTTGAGTGCGATTTCGTGAATTTGGCTAAGTATGAAATTTATACCGTAAGTGGACTCTATTTCTTCCACTACCCAATAGCGGAAAACTTTCCACAAGAAGAGCCAAATTTTTTTATGAAATAATATCATATACAACAAGGCCAAGATTAGGATGGTCTTTCTAATTTGGTTGTTGCAGCACAAAATATGGCTAAGACTTCTACAATAGTTTAGACAAGGGGTCCAACAAACGTACCTTTGTAGGACCTACAAGAAGAAGAGGAAGAACAAGATACTCCTCCTGAAATTTCTACTCCACTTGTTGCAGGCTTAAGTCTGTATAAAGAATATTATTGAAATAAAGTAAGTGGGAGTTAGAAAAAGATAGCCTACAGAGAGTTAATAATAGTCAAATGATTGAAATTCACAATATATATGATGATATCACTATAATCACAACAATGATTCTTGAGCTTATGCAATGTAGATCACCTTCCAGAGTTTGTATGCTCTATTTAAAGGAGAATTATTTAAATTTCTGGTTGATGAGGGTTGTCCAAGGGTTAAATCATTCTCTAGAAACAACTGAATAATTTAATGAGGTATTCAATTCCTCTCATGTAGCCATAAACAAATTTCTATGTGAGTTATTGACTTTTTTTTTTTTCCTCATAATACTACATTGGAATCCACTTGCATATATTGGAGATGTCCAACTACGAACATTCATGTTATGGATTCAAAATCAGATATGTAGGGAAATGCATGTTGGACCACATAGACAAGAGGAAACATATATTCCCTTACAATTAAGGGATGAATGCAAACCGTCAAGGACACTGCATTGTTATTGGTTGTGGTTATTTATAGAGAAGTCTTAAAGTAAAAGAATTAGATCTTCAAGAGAAGAGGCATTCCTGGAATATGGCCATATGGATAGGCATGATGGGATATTAGTCCCTGGACCCATTATCTGTCACTAGAACAACCTTTCTGAGGGTCTCTAGCATGTTGAGCCTCATTCACCATAGAACTACCTTGTAGCAGCCTAGAGAGCACCTAGGTATAGACAACTGGCCTACACAAAGAAAGAACATTGGCTTCAACTCTCATTCAAGCCCCCACTTCTACTTTGGCCACTCCTCAACATGAAAAATGATGGGAATGCATATGATATATAGCCTGAAATGACCAAGTGGGACAAGCTAGATAAAAATAAGGATACTACTGGAATGACTGTAAAGATTAAGAATTTCTCCAATGTTGGAGGACCAGAAAGAAGTTAAGTTGAGGAAATATAATGGGCTGAAATAAATACCTATTTTGTCCTATTTTTTTTCTTCAAACTATTTTAGGGTTTATGGATGTTTAAAGACTTTTCTTATAGTAGTTTTATGTATTTTAAAATGATATTTGATGAACATATTATATGTACACTTAAACAATTTTGGGTTGAAATAATTGATGTTTTAAACCATGGTTATCTTTATTATAAATCCCTTTTTTAAAAATAGAAGCATAATGAGTTTCCTGTAACCAAGTAGTATGTTTTCCCCGCAACCATGTAATATATCTATATTAATGAAACCTAAAGGTTAATAAATCTATGAAATATAAAATAGATGTATCTCGATGTTTTTGTTCTCCTACCCTTTCATTGCAAGAATGAATGAAAATGGACTAATATTAAAGATAGCACTTAAATTTGTTTCATTGGTTCTTGGACCAAGTCATTCAGCTAAGAGGAGCAAGGAGGATAGTGTTGAAGAATCATTAATGACTTAATTGATTGATCTATGTTTGATATATAGAAGTTAGTGGTGTTTTAATGCAGAAAAAATCTAGGGATTTATTTTCCTATATTCTCTCATTCGGATAAGAAGATGACTATTTATTTCTTGTTGAGATAATATATCCTTTTTACTTTCAATATAATAATTGCACCCATCTATTTTATTGGAAGTGGTTAGTTAGTTAGTTAGTTAGTTAGTTAGTTAGTTAGTTAGTCATCTAGTTATGAAGTTTTTGTTTAAATAAGTTATTGAAGCCTCTTCGGAGGTTATCTAGAATATATACAACAATAGATTAATGATTATGTAACTATTTTAATAAATATAGGTTTCATATTTTCCAGTAATATGTATAATAAATTTTAATTATATGAATAAAGAAATGATTATTTTGATTTTATATATTGTTAAAGAACTTGGATCCACTCATCCAAGAGGGCCCCTTGGTGAGTGATCATTTTCATTTTTCTATTTATTTAAGGTTGTAGTTGTCATTCAGTCACTTCTCTGTTCCTGCAACCACTGAGAAATAGTTCCTCTCTCTATTTCTTTAGCCAAAGCGGGAATAGTAGTTTCCCGTTTCCTAGACATGAACTTGGTTTCTATAATTTGCTTTCACTTTTATTCATGCTTAATTAGTCGGTAAACATGTAGGTTTACTTTCAAGCATCTTTATTTATTTATTTCTTAGCTTTGTAGCAGTGGTTAACATGACCTTAATGGAAACTTAGTGCTTGTATTGTGTCCGACTATTTAAATTTCATGACCCCATGTTGACATATTAAATGAAATTTATCATAGGAGAGATAGATGTTTAATTTAGATGACCAATCTATGAGTAGAGGAGTTGAACCGAGTTATTTATCCACTTGGTAAGGCCTATAAGCATAATAAGGGAGCTAGGAACCATGGAATCCATAAGCTCAAGATTGTAAATCCTAGATAATTTTTTGGTCTTGGCAGATAGAGACCCATGACAATTAGCAGAGCTACCCACCTTATGTTTACCTTTTAAATCCTTACTGGGGTCCATCTAATCTGGGATGTAATGTTCAAAGAGACATAATTTGAACTGCCGTCATTAGACACAACAACACTTTTATGAGAAGTGGAAGCCTAGGGATTTTTTATAACCACAACATGGAACACCTCATTTCCATCTAAATTAGTAGACTTCCAATATTATAAGGTTCCACCATAATGTACTCTCACATTCTTTTTATATTAAATTCCTTTATTCGGTGAAGGACTCCTTTCCACGTGCCATATTTTAGCATATTACATTATCAATAAGATTAAACCCATATCAAGAACCAGACTCAGAGTGTTTTTAGCATGAGCCCTAAAAATTTGGTGCATAGATGAGGGAAAATACAATAGAAAAGAGATGCATTTATCTTTCCTAAATTGATTCTAAATCATAAAATGATAGCTAAAGAGAGTGTTATACTTTCCATCCAAGGAAAGGTACCCCATAAAAACCTTGATGATATCCTCTAATAACTTTTTGAGGGTGTCTTTTTCATACCTACCATAGGTAATCTTCTTCACATTCTCCCTCTCCCTAGGCAGAAATAAAACATCCCTAGCTTCATTGGCAATCTTTTTGTCCATGTAAAACTTTCATCCTTCGATGCTTGTATTCAAAAAATTGATCACCAATTTTTCATTAATCTCTAAATTTAATCCATAAATAGATAGTGTCATCTTTCCAATGAATTTTTTTTTCTTTGTAACCTAGGCATTGGCTCCATGAAGGGTTTCCATGTACCCAATTATGCCGCCTCTAAAATGGAAGACTATGCATCTTGTTCATTTTTCCATTTATCTATCCCATCGGCTCAAGTCTGTTACGTCCACCACCCATGGTGGAAGAAATGAGACGACCCACAAAACCACTACAAAGGATACATAGAGATAAAATTAAAACTTGTAGAAAATTCAACTTTTCATGAATAAATTAGTACTACCTTTATAAATCCATTCGCATGTATGATGCCATCACTTGCAATGCACGGGGAGAAAAAGCACTATGAAACATGGTTTCTTATAAGCATCTCAATCTCCAAATAGATACAGTCATTTATTTCCCATCTAACAACATCAGAAGAATTTACTCCCCAATTAGCCAACCTGTCTACAACTTGATTTGCCTCATGATAAATATGGAAAATGTGATAAGAATCAAGACTATTTAACATTCAAGTATAATTCTTAATAATACTGTTGTCTAAACCTTTATCCTTAGCAATATTGATTCCAAGATAGGCAATGTATGCCTTGATAAAGTGGTTAGTCTGGGTACCCAAATGGTCGGTCAGTGCCAAGACAATTCTACCAATATGATTACAAATCATTCCCCCATTCCTAGAAAGTCTAGGATTGATAAGTAGGAGATATTTTTCCACAGCAAGTCAAATTGTGATATTGCTATCAGGATTCAACTGTGTAGTTTTTGAGTCAAACTCATTGACCCATAATTCATGAGTAGTGGTTCACACATGTACCCATCTCTCATGAGAATGAATGGAAAAATTAGCACTCATTGGATCTAGGTGATGCTCACAGAGGTGAAGCACCGGGACTTCCCGGGAGGTCACCCATCCCAGTACTACTCCAGCTCGAGCGCTCGAGCTGG
>MU223299.1:1158230-1186495 GCA_018584345.1 Thuja plicata | reverse complement strand
TATATATATATATGTGGTGGTTAGAGATACAAAGTGATGTGGTATACAATATTAAATGAGCTAACTTGGGATACCACATACACCAACTTTCCCCCTTAATCTTCATTTCCATATAAAATCTGCTATTCCAATTCCTTCTTGAAGATTATAAAAAATATTCTTTAGAAGCAACTTTGTAAAGATGTCTGCTACTTGTTCTTTGGACCAACAAAACTCAAGATATATATCAACATTGTTCAACAATTCTCGAATGAAATGACATCTTGTATCAATATACTCTCCCTTTTCATGAAAGATATAATCAGTAGATTTTTTAGGTTCTTCTTGTAGATGTCTCAAATTTGAAAGTAATCTTCTCATCCACACTACATGGAAATTTGTTCATATGTATGCAAAATATTCTTGTTTGGCTAATGAGAGTGTCACAATTAGTTATTTATTTAATGTCTGAGATATAGAACTCGATCCTAGATGAAACATATACCCTCAAGTTCTTCTTCTATTATCAATACTACCTCTCCAGTCACTATCTATATATCAAATCATTTTGTAATCATGTGAAGTTGTGTACAAAATCACAAAGCTCTTTGTTCTAACTATATACATTAAAAATATTTTTCTAGCATTCCAATGTACTTCCTTTGGTTCGTCCATGAATCTAGAAATGCAACTAGCTCCATAAATAGTATATGGTCTTGTGGTGGTGAGATATAAGAGGCTAGCAAGTAATCATTTGAAAAAGGTTGCATCAACATTAGGAATTTTTCCATCCTTACTAAGTTTTCAACCCAATGCAACTAGTATAGGGATTGAATTCTCATTTTTCATATAAAATCTCTTCAACAAATCATTAGCATACTTACTTTGAAATATAAAGATTCCTTGATAATTCTGAATTACTTTTATCCCAAGGAAATATCTCATGAGCCCCAAATTAGTCATATAAAATTCCCTTTCCATGGGTGCCTTGAATGTCTTAATTTACATCTTACATGTGAATTGATATAATCTATATACCAACAAACTATACAGATTTTTCCTTCATAACTCACTTTGACTAGATAGTTGGCTCATTACCACACTTTCTGAACCCATTCTTTACAAAATAAGAATCCTTTATGTTGTACCAAGCTCTAGTAGCTTGCTTCAAACCATATAGTACTTTTTTCAGTTTTATACCATATGTTCTTCTCCTGAAACTTCATAGCTGGGTAGTTTTTTTATATACAGTTCTTCAGAAATACCATTCAATAATCCTATTTTACTTTCCATTTAGTAAGCCTTCCAATTTTTTTGAGCTTCTATAGATAAGACCATTCTAATGGTATGCAATCTTACCATAAGTGTGAATTTTACATTATAATCTATTTGAGGATTCTATGTGAAGCCTTTAGGTACTAGTCTTGCCTTATATTTTTCCACTTTTCCATTAGCATCATACTTTATCTTGTAAACCCGTGTAATTCCAATCACATATTTACCTTTAGGAATATCTAATAGATCACATGTCTAATTCATTTCAATTGATTGAATTTATTCATTCAAGGTTGCAATCCTTTCTTCATCTTTAAATGCATTCTCAAAATAAATAGGATGAACTTGAGTTAAGAGTGCAAAATAATAATATAAATTATCATTTTCAACCTCTTATATTTCATCATATATCTCTTTTATAAAATGTGTCTTCTTAGATTTATTTATTGAACTTGATCTTAGTGATGCAAGTGATTGATTAGAAGACTCGTTGTTGTTTTTACTTGCTAGAGTAGTTGGATTTGGAGGGGTATGTTCCCTACAAGGCATTGTAGATGAATTTTCTTGTGTAATAGGATTCAGAACTTGAGTTTCATTCTCTTGTGGAACACTAGTTGAAATTATAGTTATTTTTCTATGTTGTCATCAGATGCTTCTTATTCAACAACCTAACATCATGGCTTATTATCACCTTTGTGATAGCATTGTATCGCTTATACGCCTTTAATTATTCACTATATCCTACAAATATGCACTTGTCTCCCCTATTATCTAGTTTCTTTCTTAACTCTTTGGTATCAAAGAGTATGCCACACAACCAAAGACTCTCAAATGTGTTATATTGTTAGATTTTTTATTTTCTCATGCTTCGTGCCATTTGGTAGAATTTTTTATTATCTCATACTTTGTGTCATTTTTATAATTGTTTTACTCTTTCTGTCACCTACTCCATTTTTTTGAGGAGTATACCTTGTTGCAATTTTTTTTTATACCATTTTATTGATAATTTTTTTTTATTTTTTTAATATTTATTCACTACCTTGATTGGTTCTCAATGTTTGTATGTAGTATCTAGTCTCTTTCTCAACTTTTTCCTTTAACTCCTTAAAAAACACAAAATATATCTAATTTTTATTTCAAGAAATAACCCCATACTTTCCTAGTGAAATCATCAATAAAATTCAAGAAATAAAGTCTTCCAGTTATGGATGGTGTTTGCATCACATCACAAAGATCTGAATACACTATCTCAAATGGATTCTTTTCCTTATAAGACTGCCCAACTCAAAATGTGTTCCTATTTTTCTTTGCTAATATGAAACTCTCAGAACTTGTCTTAAGTGGTTCTATTAGTTAGAATCCATATACCATTCTTTTATATAATATAACAACTATAATCCTTTGAAGTTTAAATGTCAAAATCTTAAATATCATGTAGCCAAGATTTATTTTTGTATGAAGCTTTGAAAAATAACTCATCAATCTTTTTTAATAATTGTCGCTCTAAGAATAGTTCACCATGAATTCGAAGTGGGAACATTCTATTTTTTTTCATTTCAACTCTTGCAATCAGCCTATTACTTGGTTTCTTTTCTAGAATCACACATTCACCATTTTCAAAGTATATCCTATATCCTTGGTGAACTAGCTACCCAATGCTTATGAGACTGTATTGCAATCCAGGAAGATAGTATACATAAGGGATATGCTTCTCATCACATTTCTTAGTTATTATATTTATTGACCCTTTTCCCTTGATTAAAACTTGGTGATCATTTCCCAATTTTACCTATGATTTTACCAAATTCTCTATTTTTAATAACATCTCCTTATTCCTCCTCATATGGTTTCTACATCCATTATCTACGGACCATGCCTCCTTTAAACTCTCTTTTTCTACATTTTATGTTATCAAAATCATGACTTTTTCACTAGTATTATTCTTATTTTCATTTGTAAAGTGTGTCTTTTCCTATTTATGTTATATTGCCCTTTTCTTCATTTAGATGCATTTTTTCCTAATTTATTGCAATAATAATATTTGATGTTAAATTTATCATACCTTTATGTTTGACGATGGCCATGAGAATGAATTCTCCCCTTCCTCTTGTTAGTGTAGAATGAGAATGTAGGCTTGATGTTGGTCTCCTGCTTTCAAGTTGTGTACTTTCTCTTCCTCTTCTTGGTGCAAAACATTTTCTATCTCTTCTCTAATTTTTCCTACCTATTGTTTTTCCAAATGAAAGATGAGTCATGAATGCATTCTCTACTGAATATTTCCTTTATTGATTTAATCATTTCTCATGTGCTAAGAATGATCCCATTAATTCATCTATCGATAAATGAGTGAGATCTTTGGATTCCTCTATGGCTGCTACAACTCAATCAAACTTTGTTGGTAAGATTTTAAGTATTTTCTCTACAACTTGTGGATCCCCAAGGGTTTCAACATAAGATCCAATCTCATTTACTATTTTCATTGCGTGAGTTGAGAATGGATCTATTGAATCTAAGCCCTTCATTTCAAACTTTCCCATGCCCATTTTGATCTTGTGGCAACTGGTACTTTTCGAAAGATTGATTACTCCATTGTCTACTAAATTAAAAACAATGCTTTAACATCATTCTTATTTTCTTTCAACAAATCCTTCTAAGCTTGTGAAAGAGCTTAATATGCTTGTTGGTCTACTGGATCAGGGATCTCATTTTTAACGCAATCTAAAACCTTCTTGAAGAAAAAATAGGGTTTTCATTTTTATACTCCAAACGTCATATTTTTTCCTAGTAAAGATTTGAATTTAGGGTTGGAAAATACTTCCACTTGTTCCTGCCATGATTTTTCAAAAATGAAAACTTTCCTCTCATCATTTCTATTCCTCTGTTTTCTTTCCCAATTTCTAAAATTGTCTTAAAGAAACCGTGATTCATACAATCTTTGTATATTACAAATTACATTCTCTGCGATCTTCAATGACTCTAATTCTCCTTTTCGTTTGATCAGCGATTTTGTTCCATTTGTGATGGTTTTTAGTTCTTCCTCTCTTTTTTACAGTCGCAAGTTTCCTTTTAAAAAGAATAGTGACTTCACTCCTTAGCAATAATCAACCTCCATATTGTGGCATCTTCTACTGGTCAGATCTTTCTCCACGAGTTACAAACCTCTAGTGACTTCCAATTTAATGAGGCAATCTCTACTTCTTGACTGGTAACTCCTCTTTAAAATTCGATACCAATTTGTTGAAAACATAGAAAACCAAAACAATAAATTGTGCAGCAAAATGAGGAAATAAACACGCAAACAAAAATAAAAAGAAATCTGGAAGATACAACAATCTGATTTTTTACATTAATTCCTTTTTCTTACATAGAGAGTGCTCTTAAAACAATTATGTTTCATTCATTCATAAAAAAACTGAGAGATCTATTTTTCATTTTACAAAACTATAACCATTTGGGGAGAAGCTTCAAGATTACCCTAAAAGAAGTGTTAGATACATCACAGAAGTACATAGAAGAAGGAGAAAGAGTGAAGAAATAAATGTGTTGGTTGGAGAGATGAAGTAATGTGGCAAGAAAGATTAGATGAACTGAGTTGGAAGACCACACACGCCATTAAGAAATTGTCCCAATGTAAGTCAAAGCAACATTTTGGTTCTATAAATAAATTAGAATAAATTAAATTAGAAACAAAAAATGCTCAACATAAAAATATAAATATTTTTAATAAAAATAAAAAATATTTTGCTCGATTATTAGAACTAGGTATATTAAAGAAAACTGAGACTGCAGTCTATATTGCAAACTAATTCATATTTAAAGTATACTGCGCATTCAAAACAACTATTTTATCATATACTGAATAGACGTAAAAAAATAAAATAGAAAATAGAAAGAAAAAAAGTTCCTTTTAAAGAGTTTTGTTGCTTCTGAAGGTCTGTTGTGCTTGTAATTGCAACCTAGTTCTCCTATGGGAAGCCTAGGAAGGACAAGGTTCTCAAGCCTTTTCAAGAAACCCATTCTGTTAATATGCTCCATTTAGGGTACTCCATTAAAAGACTGAACTTTGAGGGATTCTGTCAAATAGTTTACGTGCATTCTTTATGCTTCAAAATTTTGCATTTCGTAGAGTCAGGTAATTTCGTGAAATCGAGTATTTCAAAAATATCACGTGATTACATGTCTCTAAGGGCAGTTGCTGGGGGTGGCGACCTGCCACCTAGGTGTCCACTTCATAAAATTCCCTTGTTAAACTAACCTTTATTTATTCTGTATAGTTTAAAATTAAGAATTTTCTTCAGAATATAGCTATCTATAATATAAGGTAAATGCTATTTATTACAATGAATGTTCACACATAAAGCATTTTATCCTTAATTATGATCTCCTGTTAACGTATCCAAAAGACACTTCGAAACGGTGTGTTCTTCGAATCTGGTGTCGGAGTTAGGTATATGAACAACTGACCTGGTCTAAACAACCTCAATTCAAACAAGCATTAGAGTTAGCCTTTTATACTCTAGAGGTTGTAAGTTTCTGAATTGCTACACATTGCGCACGTAAGGGGTAAGTGTAGTCCTTTATTTTGTTGATAATGGACTTTTTGCAGGAGATCCCCGAGCAAACAGTTAGAGACAAATTTGAGAACATCGCATATAAATCTGGTATAAAGAAGAGAAAGATCATGAAACCAATCAATGAAAAAATGGAATTGTCCCAGTTCTATAAAGACAGAAAAGACATCGGGATGCCTCAGAAATATATATGTCTACTCCAGCGTTGTGGGATAACTATATATGACCCTGTCGATCAATTATGGGAAAAGCTCCCTCCTATTCCCTCTAGCTTTGATATCTCATTTGTTTCTCACTTTGCTTGTGTAAATCACAAGCTTGTTTTGATGGCATTGAAACATCATGAGCATGAGACTCGAAGGATTTTGGTATATGATTTCAAAACAAGTAGATGGCAGCAAGGTGCTGAAATTCCCACTGCGACATCTTCATCCATGTTTGCATGTTGTGCGTCACCTGAAGGATCCATTTACATTGGAGGAGGGCTTGGCCAATGTGATAATAATCTCAGCGACGCAGCGTTATACAAGGTAGATGAAGATAAATGGAAGATTCTTCCTAAGATGCGTCAAGAAATCGGCTTCTGTAGAGGTATTTTTATACAAGGATTGTTCTATGTCATTGGTATTTGCAATAATAAAGCCGAAAGATTTAACCCTAGCACAAAAGAGTGGACAACTTTAGAAAATACGTTAGGCAATTCCAGGTATGTCCAGGTCATATATGCATTTGGTCAATTATATGCCTTTGGAAGGGAAGGAGTAGAACAGTATGATTGGGAAGGAGAAGTGTGGAGAGAATTGGAACCCCTCCCTCAACAACTTACATTCATTCGTGCAACAGTGTGGTGTGATAGAATTTGCTTGAGCGGATTTAAGAATACTTCCTTACAATCGGGGCATCCAGTTTTGTATATGTATAACCCTGGAGCAGTGATCACTGAGAGATGGACTCCTCTTAACAAGCCGAAAGGACTTGCGGACATGGAAATCGTATCTGTTGGAACCATACAATTATAAAAGATATTAAAAAATCTTGTCGCATTTTAAGATATGTTTGTATAAGATAAAATAATTAACATAGTTTTTAAATGTGATGGATCATGTAATTGAAAATTTTAAAATTATAAATAATAAATATAAATAGATTTAGTTGATTTGTCTATTGTAGCGAGCCTTATTTAGGCATAATTCAATTTCAATTTATTATGAAAATAAGAAGAATGATATGATATCAAGAAGGTTATATTTATAATTTGACAAATTATTGTCATCTTGTTTCGGCTAAATTTGAAGTGTTACAAATATAAATGTTTGAGTGATTTTTATTTTTGTTATGTGGTTTTCAAATTAAAAATGTTATAATAATAGATCTTCTTGTCATCAAAGTTTTTTTTATTCGACATATCTAGCAAGTTTATAAATAATTTGATGGAGATTATGAGATTTGATAAAAAAATTTCTAGGATAAATTTAATCCATTACCAAAATTGATAGTCCTTAGTAAATAATTAAAGACAATATACATATAAGTGTGTACATGGCCTCAATTATTTAGATTATTCTTTGTCCTCTACGTTTTGACTAATGAAATCTGTTATTATTTCTTTGTAAGTAGGAGATATTTTCAACTACAAGTCAAATTGTGATATTGCTACCAGGATTTATTTGTGTAGTTTTTTGGAGTTAAACTCAATGACCCATGTTTCATGAGTAGTGGTTCACAAGAACCCATCTCTCATGAAAATGAATGAAACACTTAGCACCCATTGCATTTAGGTGAAGCTCATAGAGGTGAAGCATCAAGACTTTTCAGGAGATCGCCCATCCCAGTACTACTCTGGCCCGAGCACTCATAAATACAAAGTTTCCTCCATGGTTAAGCCCACTCTGCTTGCAACCCTATTTGCAAAACCTTCAGCAAGTGTTGTTCCTTATGAACCATTCATTAGAAAACACCTTAAGCTCATTAATTGATAAGTATGGGATATTATCCATAGAAAGTTAAATTATAATATTGCTATCAGGATTCAACTATGTAGATTTTTTGAGTAAAACTCATTGGCCCATGTTTCATGAGTAGTGGTTTGCAAGAACCCATCTTATGGATCTTTTCTATTTACAATTGTGTACTCAAATAATCTGTATTTTTGTCTTTTTATCTAAGTTGAAAACCTTTTATATGTGCTTAGTATGATAGGCTTAAATAAAAATTGTTTTTGATAGAAAAAGTAGCAAGAGGGTGCTGGCCCATGAAACAGGGGACTAGAAGCACATTAATAGCATATTAATGGCACCAGTCGAAGCTTACAGCAGATTAGCAGGTTATCACAGGCATTAAAAGTTCTGCCTCTATCAAAAACAAAAGTTTTAGATCTACTTAAAAAGATAAAACCAGAGAACTTACTAACAATAACGTCTTCAAAAATATTGTCACTAAGCCACACAGGGCTCGACCAAAACAAAATTCTAAACTTAATATTAACCCCCATAACAAAGCAGGGGAACCGAGGGACCAGCCCAGTCAAAAAAACCAAAACCATAGGCAACAAAATTAATTCTTCTCTCCCAGCTGTTTGGACACCAGGGATTGTGCCCACTCCTCCTGGAGAAACAGAAACAGGTCTCTGTTCTCATCATTCACTTCCAGTTTGCCATCAGCCAGCTTCTCCTGCACATTACAAAGGGTTAACGCTGAGGCATGCATCACTTTCAGAGCAAATTTGTTTGTTCTCCTGTAGAGGTCCATCAGGTCCTACATACCCTTTTTGATCTCTGCAATTTCCTTGTCAATATTCACAAATTTACTTTTGAGGGTGCCTGCAAAATTGCATTATTCCTCCATTCCAGATGAGAGGGTTTTAACCTGGGGGTCACCATGGGGGCTTTGGAGAGGGGTAGGACTCATAGTTCTCTGGGGGTTGTTCAGGGGGGGTGTTAGCAGTCGGGCTCATATAGCCTTCCGAGGAAACCCTTCTAGAATTTGTGGATTGGGAGGCATTTTCTGTCAGGGAGAGCTCTTTGGAGGCTGTCTCCAGCATCTTGATTTTGCATTTCTCTTTGACAATTCTGTTAGACCTCCTACGGCCAGAACCACTAAGGTCCACCTCTAAATTGACCAAGGTTTCTGTAATTTTCTATTTTTTTGGCTTAAACTCTGTCTCGAGTGTGCTCAGCCCCTTTCTCTTTCATGCAATCCACAGAGTCTGAAACATGAGAGTCCACCAAGCTATCCTTCTTATGGGTTGGGATCTTAATACTTTTTTTACGGGATTTTTTCTTAGACTTCGCATGCCCCTAGGTGATACGGATGGACCGGGAGGAGGAGTTGGAGGTCTTTTCGGTTTTTTTAGCGGGTGTTTCCTGGGGCATCATATGAACAATAAGAGGGGGTTGGGGTTCTGGGCATATGGCTTTGTGAAATTGGAAAAGATAGAGGAGGAGGCCTTGGTGCAGGATAACTTTGTCCGGGTTGCTTTTAATATCAAGGATATTGCTTTCAATGGAATGCAAAAGATAAAATGGAATGGAGATTACATCTTTATTCCTAATGTGATTTAGGAAAGGAAGGTGGTAGTTGTAGAACACCATAAACTTACCTTCAAGAGTGAAGTACTTCATAATAATGAGACAAATTTTAGGCCAGAAGTCTAGTAGCTCCTCTCTGTTAAAACCCCCCTGTTTTCTGACCGGCAGCTCTCCTTCTTTGAAAAATTGTTTAAGGCTGGTAGGGTCTGCAATCTGACTAGTTTTTTTGTACTTTCTCCCCACCATAGGGAGCCCCGTAGCCTCAGCGATTACCTCCTCATTGAGCTGAAAATGGATTCCTCCAACTGAAACATTTCTGTTGTTCCAGGAGGAAACAAACTGTTTAGATATTCTCTCATCATGGCCGCCCTTCATACGTTCCATGAAGCCCCAAATTCCAGTTTCCTTGCAATAGTGGGTGACCAGTGGATTAGAAGTAAAGACTTCATCAATATTATTGGGTTCAATATGGAGAATATTACCCCCCATATCAATGGCCTGGTCTGCACTCATTAGAATATCTTTGGGGAGCCGACTGTAGTTGCATGCCATAAAAAACCGCTCTTTTTTGCAAATCCATTTCAAAAAAGGCTTATACATACCCTGCCAGTTTTGGGGATTTTGGAGATCCAGCTCCGTACTGACATATCTAAGAGATCCCTGGGTTACATAAATAGTAATAATAGCATTACTATCAATAATCGCCAAAAACACCTTTTTACACTAACATCGATCACACCACACGAACAAAAGGTAATTATTGAACTTTATGGGGCTTTGGGTTTTGTCTTTCATAATCACACAGGTAACTCAAAAATGCCAACACGTGATCGAGGAAGGAAACGTAATAAAGATTCTAGCCTGGCACATTTAGACAATTGTCTTCATTTCTCCCTTGATGATACGCTGAGTCATCAGAGGTAAATCACCAACTAACAACCAACTATTAAGCTTGGTTTGTTTTAGCCCCATAGCCGCCAGAGATTCAGCCACCGAGTTTCCCTCTCTATAGGTATGGTCTATAGATATATGTTGGAAGCTCTCCAGAAGCTCACAAACCTCCAAAATAATGGGACTAGTCCACCACCCAGCACTCACACCACTCTTAACTGCCTCTATTATTACTTTGGAATCACCTTCAATTTCTAGCAGATTAAAGTTCATCTATTTTTCAAGTTTAATCCCCCAGAGAAGAGCACTCCCTTCCGCCTGGGTGAAAATACAGTTATTGATAGGTCCCGCATAAGCCAGAAGGCAAGTGCCATGGTGGTCTCTCAGCATTCCTCCCCCACCATGCCCAAGGTTGTTAACTGCCCCATGAAAGTTTAATTTTATCCTGCCTCTAGGAGGGGCAGTCCATTTGGTTTCTTTCCTGACATTCATTTTTGTGCTATCAAACCTAGAGAACCCACTCAGGAGGTTCCAGCGTTCCGCTATCTTAGCTTCCCAGGCGGCAGGAGGGCTAGAAGGGAGCTTCCATTTAGCCATCCTGACATTTTCACTCAGCAGCTTAGTTCCGATATGTAGGTAGGAAACAGGTTGGATGCCTATCTCCCTGAATATCCTATTGTTCCTTTCCTTCCAGATGGACCAACATATGTGCGGGGGAAGCATACGCCAGAGGAGTTGGAGTAGAGGGTGGTTTGAGGGGGAACTCCATTTAATGAATTGGTGCACCTCACCACCAAGGAACCATGAGATACCCAGCCTGTCAAAAATTCCATGCCACATGCTAGTAGCATAGTCACAGTGAATGAATAGGTGATTAACTGTCTCTTCCACCTTCTCACAAAGGATGCATCTGTTAGCCATTGAGAAGCCTCTTTTAGTGAGGTTATCTTGAGTTAGGATCTTACCGTGCATAAGGTTCCACCAGAAAAAGTTTATTTTAGGCGTGAGTTGGGGGATCCACACTTTCTTCCAATCCCCTGGGTTGCATTCTTCCTTAAGAAGCAGGTTATAAGCTGAGATAACAGTGAAAGCCCCAGACTGGGTGGGGGTCCAAATAATAGAGTCTTCAATCTCAGAAATTCTGATACTAGTCAGGATGTCCATATGCTCCTTTGCTGAGTGCTGTAGATCTGGTCTGTCCCTTAATTGGTTAGGTATATCAGTCCAAATCCTATCGTTGGTATAGTTGGAAGCTCTAATACCCAGGGTAGGTCGAAGGAGATCCATAATTGGTTTGAATTTATTACCCAGCTGAGGCTGGTTCTTGATCCAGTGGTCATTCCAGAATCTAATCGATCTCCCATTTCCAATTTTCCAAAAAGCCCCTCTGGTTAGGAGGGCCTTACACTTGCATATATTTATCTAGAGTTTGGAACCACTAGGGTGGTCGCTGTTGTGGAACCTAGTTCTGTAGGGGTGGCCTTGAAGATATTTGGTTTCCATAATTCTGCACCACTCCGCTTTTCCCTCAATGAGCTTCCAGGCCACCTTAGTAGTAAGGGCCTTGTTCATCAAACCGATTTTCCTGAGGCCAAGACCACCCAACCTTTTTGGGAGGCAGATAGTGTCCCAGTTGACAAGTGAAATCCTATTTTTTTCTTCAGTCCCTGCCCATAGAAAGGTTCTCTAAATTTTTTCTAGTTTTTCAGCCATATTGCTTCTGATTTTGAATAGGGATATAAAGTAGACCAGGATCCCCTGAAGGGTAGAAGAAACCAATTGAAGTTTGCTAGCATTGCTTAAAATATTTCCTTTCCAACCAGCAAGTTTCCTCTGGGTTCTTTCCAGGATAGAGTTCCAGAATTCAAGGGAAACTTCTTTGACCGTGAGGGGGAGGCCAAGGTAAGTCGAAGGGAGCGAGGCTGCCAAGCATCTCAAAATTTGTAGCACCTTTTTTTGAACATCCACTGGAGTATTGAAGAAGAATAGCCAACTTATTTGATAGTTAATACATTGACCCGAAGCCCAAGCATAATAATCCAAAGTTTGTTTCCATTGCCTAGCCTCAACAACAGAAGAATACCCAAAGAGGAAAGTGTCATCCACAAACTGTTCCAACACCACTTGAGGGTGAGTGGAAGCAGGTTCGAAGCCATTTTACTTCCCCGTAGCGGATAACATACACATAGTCCTGCTAAGCACATCAGCCACCATAATGAAGAGGTAGGGAGAGAGGGGATCTCCTGTCTGAGACCTTTCTCAGGGATAAAATGTCTACTTGGGGAACCATTAGTTAGGATAGAAAAACTAACCATTTGGGTACATTCTTTTATAATTCGGATAACCTTTTCATTAAATCCCATTTTAGCCAAGATTTTGAGCAGAAAGGACCAATTCACTTTGTCATAAGCTTTGGAAATATCTAGTTTAAAAGCCATACCTGGGGCTCTGCATTTGTCCATCAAGTGGATAATTTCATGAGTGGAAATGGCCACGTCTAGAATTTGTCTACCAAGAACAAAACCTTTCTGGGTGTTGCTGATAATCTTGTCAAGGAGAGGCTTGATTCTGCCAATCAAGATCTTGGTGAGGATCTTGTAGAATGTATTACAGAGGCTAATGGGTCTGAAATCCATCAGAGACATAGGGTTGTTAGTCTTAGGGACAAGCACAATGTAAGTTTGATTATGCTATCTAAGAAGACGCCCAGTCCTAAAGAAGTCTCTGGCAGCTCTAGTAACATCATTTCCCAGTATTCCTAGAAGAAAGCAGGGGGAAATCCGTCTGGACCAGGGGCTTTGTAAGCTCCCATATCAAACACCACCTTCTTAACCTCATCATCAGTAACCCACTTTATGAGTATGTCATTATCACCAAGGGAAATAGCGCTTTGGATGTGATCGAGAAGCAGGTTCTGGATGTGGTCAGGGCAGAAAGGACCCCTTTCCGAATACAGGTCCATAAAGTAATTAACCGCAACCTAGTTAATTTTTTCCTTTTCCTTGACTTCATTTCCCCCCTCATCCAGGAGAGAGGAGATGGTATTTCTCTTCTTGTGGATGCAAGCAGACCTGTGGAAAAAAGGCGTGTTCCTATCTCCCTCAGCAAGCCACTGAATTTTGGATCTTTTCTTCCAGTAAATTTCCTCTCTTTTCAAGGTTTCCTACCACTTAAGTCTAGTCCTCTCCTCCTCCTGTATCTGAGGCAAAAATATTATGGATGCCAGTTGCTCCTGGAAGGAAACAAGGGTTTCCGAGAGATCAGTTTTCTCCTTACGAAAATCACCGAAGTTATGTTTTCTCCATCCTTTGACTTCCTTCCTGATAATTTCTAGTTTCTGAGCTATCCTAAACATTGCAGTACATCTGATATGAGTCTTCCACTATAAATTAACCTATTCCCTAAAGGAGGGGTGAGAGCACCGCATAATTTCAAATCTGAAGGGTGACGGGCTAATCTTAGGAGAGTCCAACCAGCAAAGAAGAAGGGGGTTGTGATCATAGGTAGTTCTAGGGAGAGTTGACAAGATGGATTTCAGGAAAAGGTTCCAAGAGGAAGTGGCAAGGACCCTATCGAGCCTCACTTGGATTAGGTGAGAACCTTTCCTATTATTGAACTAGGTGAAAGGGTCACCCTTCAGAGCAAGGTCAAGAAGGCCTGTGGAGGTTATAAAATCCGCTAGCTCCCCCATACTGTCTAAGTAATCTATGAGGCCACCACACTTTTCAGAGGGGTACAGGGGGGTGTTAAAATCACCAGCCAACAGACAGTTCACATAGCCAACTAAAGCAAGCCTGTGGCTCAACTCATTCCACATAGAGGCACGCGCATGCCTGGTGTTCAGAGCATAGATATTAAAGGTGGTCCATTCAACACCAGACTTCATAAATGTGATAGCAAGGAAGTTAGGGGAAGATTTAACCAACTGACCAGTTATTCTATTCGGGTTCCAGAGGGTGGCAATACCACTAGACACACCCGCAACTTTAGAATAAAGGAAAGCAGCCCCAGGCCAAAGAAGCGGTGCCAGAGTAGCAAAGGTACTAGCAGACATTTTGACTTCTTGTAGAAGAAGGATCTCCAGCTTAAGATCAAAAATATAGTGTTTAACAACCATTTTTTTGAGGGAGCTGTTCAAACCCCTCACATTCCAAGAGAGGTAGTTCATCTCTTACTTTTGAAGCTAGATTCCAGGGTTTGTTTCCTTCCTGCCGCAACCTCCTTTGTGGATCCTTTCGATCTTCTTACTCGCTCAGAGGGTCTTCCTCTTGGAGTATCCACCCCCAAATCTGCCTTTTTATTTTTGGTTTTATTTTTCTGTGTTTTCCTTTCCCCCACCTCATCCTCAGAGCCATCTGTTGAGTTGAGGGGGATTTTCATTACCCCTTTTGGGGTGTGTTTAGTCATCCTTATTGGGTCAAGCAGCTCAAGGGCTACCACAATATCGGGCTGTTCCTTCTTTGCCAAGAAGGACTGTCTCTCCTCAGGGGGAGGTGTCAATGTTAGAGTAGGTTCTGAAACCATGGCTAACATAGGAAGGGCTTCCAGAATAGTCAGGGTTGGGTCTGGGAGAGGCCCAAAGCATCCCAAGCCCAGCTCCTGGAGGGAGACAATCTTTCCTTCCTCCGGTGTCAACACATCAGAAACTGTATCAAAGACCACAGGTGACTGCACACCCAGAACCATCACCATGGCCCCCGAGGGTGGCATTGACACCAGTGAATCCTCCAACACCGCTGGAGGAGAGGCCCCAGCAATACCTTTATCCTTTTTTTGTTGCTTCTCTTCCAACTTGTTGGCCTTGCAGGTATCACCAGAGTGACCTCTGCATTCAAATTTATGGCATAACAAAGTAGCATTCTCATAGACTAATGCTTGGGTTCATCTACCCAGTTTGGACTTCAATGTAACAAAGTTGGGCAGGATTTTATTCATGGTGACATTCACGCAAAATCTAGCAAACACCAACCTAGATTTAGACCTTGTCACCTGATCTATCGTGATGAATGAACCAAAGGAATCCCCAATCCATCGGAAGACCTAATCATCCCAATACTTGAGTGGGAGACCCGGGAGGCGGACCCAGACAGGAGCCGATCTAGTTAGGTCCGTTGCCGGATTGAATCCGGGCTTCCACTTCGCAAGGGATAGGAAATGATTTCCATAAACCCATGAACCAGACAGCACACTGGTCATGTCCTCAAGAGTGGTAAACTTAAATAGGAAGAGCCCACCCGGCATGGCTAAAACCAGGGTCGATCCTTTGATCTTCCATTGGTTAGAAACTCATTTTCTGACCATATCAATGGTAGGTCGGAAATTGAAGAATCGACCCACCAGAGCCATCTGGAAGTCAGCCATCATGCGATTCACCACAGAGTCTGGGAGTGACAGTTCTGCTCCTTTCATCTAAACAAAATTCACCAAAAGGTCCTGTAAGGACTATTGGGCATCACCAACAAGAGCCCCTTTCCAGTTAGGTTTAGGAGATAGCATGGAATCAGCAGAAGAAGACAACTTTAGAGATTCCCCCGTTGACTCTGGCACAGTGACTGTGATCTGGGGTCCATCTGGACCAACAGGTTGGTCTGCCAGGGGGGTAGCATCTCCCCCCTGGGAGGCGGGCATGGGAACCTTCAGTTTGAAAATGAGCTAGGAGGGAAAGTGTGCAGAAGTTGCAGAGCTCTTAAATACACAAAAATTGTTATTCTTATATAAAGATATTTTATAACTCACAACAACTTTCACATGGAAAACACTTTTGTAATGTCATTTCTATATTAGTAGTCCTTCAAATTTAGAAACTAATGTATCTCTAATAGAAAAATTACTTGATATAAATCATAATTACCACATCTTAATATGATATTAATACTAAGTATGTTTAGAGATTCTTTAAAAATAAAAAGAATACAAGACACACATTTATCGCAAGTAGAAAGTGAATTGAAGAAAAAAGAAAATGTGATAATGGTTTAATTAAACCATTGTAATCTCTTAAACACTACATATTATGTAGTATCTAAGTCACTTCTCAACCTTGGAGTAGCCTTTTGATATTCTAATATGTAATGCATTTAATTTATTCTATACCTATTCAGTTTTTATTTCAAATATTATCCTTCCATGAATTTATATGATTTTATTCCTTGGTACCTTATGAATTGATTCTATAATTCAAACTATTTCAGCCATTCATTATACTCTAGTCATAATCCCGACTATCTCCTATATTAAGTATCTCTAGACCTTTATCATCACTCCCTTTTTCATTAAGTTTCTCCAAAGCTCAATTTTTTCTATTATATAACTACCACAATATAAGACTGCAAAAATTTGCCCCTGAAATCAAATCAAATATATATTTGACTAATATTAGGAACTTCAATTCCATAATTTTTCTTGTCCTTCTTTCCTCTTGGCTATATATTTTAGCGATTTCCATATTTAGGAATAACCCTCAAAATTATATAATTATAACGGATCACCTAATGTATGATCTTATAAACACACACTAATAATATTTTTTCTTTATGGTTCCCCTCCTAATGGACCTATTATTTAGACTATTTTAATTTAAAATTTCTTGATATGTTTTTTATATTTTTAAAAATAAATGGCCACATTTCTACCAAGCTGGGTATCTCCCTATATTAAGATAGATAAAATAAAAAATTACATAGAGGATCTAAATATACTAACATAGTAAAATAAGCCCTTGTCTTAGCTCAAAGATCCTTTCTTGTTGTTCATTGGTAATATTTCCTTCTTTCAAGTTAAAAATATTTTCTACTTCCCCAGTATTGGGCTTAGCTTGCATCTCTAAGATTTTTGTTATTGTGGTCAGATAATGCTCCTTATCCACTATCATTTTCCTACTCTTTGTCTGTTAACATAGTTTATAGATATCTGAACAAAGAGACAATATAAATTATTTTAAAATTTTTTCAATGAAGAATAAAAAATTCTTCCTCTACCTAGATATTGGTGCCATTGACACTGATGATGGCCTTCTTTTCCTGTTTATCATGTGCATAAGAGAATAACTTCTTGAATCTTTCTTCCTCTTCTTCCTTTTGTATGCGCCTCTTTTGAACATTAAATAATCTTGACATTCAATTCAGTAATGTTACTCATATGAAAACACGTATCTTTGATGAATCCTCCTTAGGGGGCATCCTCTATTTTTAAGAAAGTGGTATAGTTGATTGTATAGTATTGTTTCATTGTTTTTGTTTGGCATCACTGCATATCTATGTGCTTGAAAGAAAAATTTCCTAAGTTTATAGGATCTGTCGCTAACTTTTTTGAAAGGCCTCCCATCATTGGCATATAAAATACTTTAAATATATTAAATATCTTGTGCGGCTACAAATGTTGACTTCTGTTAATCTTCTTTAGTGTTTCTTGTATTGATGTAATCTATGTTGATTCTCGATAATGATCAGTCAGTATTTTGAATAATAGTGGTTTAAAATTTTATATCACATGATAATCTATGATATATATATTGTTCTTAGGATACTTTAGCATATGATTCTATATATTATTCTTTTTGGTGTAAAGGCTAAGTATTTTTCAACAATATTGTCAGTTTCATGATCGTTTATGATTTTATGCAGAGATTATATTGATTATCATTGTCATTTCTTTGTTGTAAGTATACTACTTGGATTGTGTTAATATTTTGGATTTTTTTGAGATATTTCAATTATAATTATATTTAAATATAGATCTAGATTAGTCAACGATCCTTTCATTTTAGATCCTTGTTTATATATTTAATATTATAGCTTTTTATTATTGACCTCCCCAAAAGAGTTATTGGTCACAGCTTGCCTCTTTCATAGTTGTGTTTGTGATTATACTAATATTTTATGTTTTCATAGTTTTGTTTGTGATTATACTAATATTTTATGTTTTCATGTTGTGTTGTTATATGATCCTATTTTTTATTGTTTAGTTCTATTTTTGGAGTTAACATCCATGGACTCTTTTGCAATTAGATTTTCTAGTTCTTTCCAGTTTTCTATATTATTTGAGATGGTTAATATTTTATTATGATCAATTGCATTGTTATCTAAAAAAATCTCCACTACATTATCCTTGTGATAAATTTTTGGATGTTGTTGGAATTGGCTACTACTGATAGCCATTGGAATTCCTATTTTATCACTGATCTCAACATATGTTTCTGTGGAGAAAGAACATACTTGTTATTACTATTGTATGATTACTGACAAAAGTGTATAGATACTTTATAGATGAATGAGAATGAGAGAAGATGATGATATATATAAGGATGTATGGTGATCTTATTTCTAAGGTCGGTTGGCTTAATATTGTATATTAGATGACTTACATATGTTTTGGTGAAGACTGGATACAAGACTATGATAGTGATGTTTGACAGAGTGAGTCTCTATGTTTTATGTATATCTTACAGGCAATAATGATTCGGGTTATGAAAGATTAAGGGATGATAGAAAAAATGTTAAGGAATGTTTGTTATGGGTCACAAGTCCTATGATTGTTGGTGACATCATATGTGGTATTTATTATGGAGGAGATCTATTTGGGGCTGACTTTAGAGACGTAGCATGTATTATGGATTGCGAGCGTGGATTATAGATCTTTGATTATATCTCATGAATTGTAATTGATGTTTACTTATTATAGGTGTTGGATGATATTGGAATTGGGTACTACTGATTCTGTTGGCATTCATATTTTGTCACTAATGTCAAAATATGTTTATGTGGACAAAATATATTGGTTATTACTATTGTATGATGACTAGCATAAGTGTACGGATACTATATGGATGAATCAGAATGAGAGAAGATGATGATATGTAGAAGGATGTGTGAGGACCTTATTCCTAAGGTATCTTAGCTTAATATTTCATATTGAAGTTGTTACAAATGTTTTAGTGAAGACTAGTTTCTGGACTGTGATAGTGATGCTTGACAGAGTGAGTCTCTATGTTTTGGGGATATCTTACAAGTGATGATGATTCAGGTTATGTGAAATTAAGAGATGACATAAGGTATGTTGAGGAATATTTTTTTTGACCATAATTTGTGTGATTGTGACGTCATCTATGGCGTCTATTCTGAAGGAGACCTATTTGGGGCTGACTTCAGAGATGTAGCATGCATTATAAATTGTGAGTGTGGATTGTGGATCTTGGATTATATCTGATGTATTTTAATTAATATTTACATGGTTTAGGTACCATGTTTATCTTAGCAAGGGGATAAAATATTATTTCTATATTGGGAAAGCTTAATTGGATGACCTAATCAATTATTGTAATAGGGTATATATGAGAGATATTTTCTTTTGAAATGATGTGATAAATGGATGATGAGAAGGTAATTGGAAAGACGGAGAAATGTGGAAGCTGCGAAGCTTGATTGACTGTTGGATGTAGAGCATAGTTTGTGATTATAGTACATCATTGGAACTGACCAATAAAGTTCAATTTCTATCAGATAGTTCACAAGATTATTTATTTCTTATATACACTTGTTCAGATTGTAAATCCTTGAGGATGGCTTTAACGTTCTTTGGGTAGTGTGCCTGGGAAGTGAACCCACTATTACTCTTGAATCCTAACAGGGTATGTCCTTTAATAGGGACTGCATACTGTAATGTTGTAATAAGCTCCTAATAGGGATAAATCTTTTAACAAGGATATTATACTCTTAGTACAACATTTATTGATGCTAATTCTCACTGGGGTTTTACCTTTAAAAGGGTTTCCAAAACAATAAAGGATTGTGTTATTGTGTTGGCATTTAGTGTGTTATCATTTGAATTGAAGTTTAGGTTTATAAAGTTTAATGTTTAATAATTTTTCTCACAACTGATTCACCCCCCTCTTAGTTGTGCTTATGGAATGTTATTCCAAACAATTGGTATCAGAGGTGCTAGTCCTTAGAGAGAAAGATTAACATCTTGAGGTGATCCTAAAGATGACTTACTATAGGAACCATAGTCCAAAATTTGATCGTGAAAAATTTGACAATTGGAAGAACAAGATGATAACATATTTTCTACATCTGGGAATCGACTACTAGATGATCACAAAAAACAATGAAAAGATAAACACTAATGATTAATTCGATAAAGATATTCAATATGAAAATAATTTATTTTCATGTAACATGGTCGCAAGGGAATAATTGATAAGTGCACTTTCTGAAGGAGAATTAATATAAGTAAAAGACTTAAATTCTACACATGAAACTTGGATAAGATTGGAAGCACTATATGAAGGGGATGAGTTTAAAAAATAGGCGAAGCTAGAAAACTAGAAGACAAAGATGGTATCATTGAAAATGAAAGATGATTATAAAATTAGAGCATATGCATAGAGAATTGATGAAGTGGTTACTGGCATCAGGAACTCTAGAGGTACTTACAATGAGGAAGAAGTGATTGTTAAGATTCTCATATCTCTAATACCTGAATGCAGAACTAAATTCCAATCTATAGAGGATATTATACCTTTTACACCAAAATGTAATAGAAAGATGTTGATTGAAAAACTAACTACTTTTGATGCTAGTAACTGGGAGATTCTCTACCTAAAGTTGAGTCAGTATTTAAGGCGACTCTACATAGAAACAAAAATACCTTATTTGGAATTGCGAGCACTGGCAATAGTGACTTGAGAGAAGAACTTGGAGACTATGACGATGAATCAAAACATATACATGAAGAAGAAACAAAGCTAGATGAAGTGGTAGCCTTGATCACTAGAAGAGAAAAGAGAGGTAATCGTAAATTTGAAGGAAAGTTACCTTAAATTTTTTTTCCATGAATTAAGATAGGTATTTTTTCATTTTGATGTCCTATAAGTGTTCCAAAACATAAACCTAAGTTTTACAAATCAAAGTATCGAAAAGAAAAGGAATTTGACTATGCTAGTAAAAGTGTTTCTGATGATGAAGTTGTTTACTATGATGATATTGGATTTATTGGTATTAAGGATGATGAACCTTTACATGAAGAAAAACCCTTAGTATCTCGTATTGAAAAGAAATATTATTGGGTTATAGATAGTGGTTGTTCACATGATATGACTAGAGATAAAAACAAGTTTGTTAATCTAAAAAGATATGATTGTGGTGTTATTCGATTTATTGATAATACTCCTACGATTATCATTGGAGTTGGATCTATTTCTCTGGATGGAAAAACTAATACTGACAATGTACTACTTGTTGATGGAATTAAGCATAATCTATTGAGTGTTGGACAACTAGTGGAAAGAGGTCACCAATTAAAATTCATTGATGGGAAATGTTCTATCACAAGTAAATCAGGAGACTTGATTGCATGTGGTACTAAATCTAGAGGTAATGTATTTGAATTAAATACATATGAGGCTTCTTGTATTATTGTGAAGGTTGATGATAGTTGGGTATGGCATATAATATTTTTTCATGTTAACTTTGATAATATTGTGAAGGAAACTATGACTAATGTAGTAAGAGATCTAACTAAGATTGTGAAAACATCTAACACCATGTGTAGAGAGTGTTTTTTTTGTGGAAGTAGAATAGAAGCGGTATTAAAAGACAATCTTATTCAGAAAAAGGGAAGTTGGATGTGGTACATACAGATCTGTGTGGTCCTAAAATAAAAAGATATTTTTACGGTGAAAGCTACTTTATAATTTTTGTTGATGACTTTTGTAGAATGATGTGGGTTACATATTTAAAATAAAAATTTGAGGAATTTGATAAAATCAAGATATTCAAAACAAAAGTTGAGAATGAATCAGGTTTAAAGATAAAAATTTTGAGATCAAATAGAGGTGGTGACTTTACTTCCAATTTAATTAATACCTAATGCGAAGAGCATGGAATATTCATACAAACATCTGCTCTTAAGACACCACAACAGAATGGGATAATAGGGTGAAGAAACATAAAAATATTAGATTCTACAAGAACTATGCTTCTAGAAGGAAATGTATAAAATTTTTATTGGAGAGAAGTTGGTGGTACTATTGTGTACACCTTGAACAAAATTTAGATCAGAGAAGGTACGTGTGAGACTCCTTATGAATTATGCTTTGATCATACTCCTACTATAAAATATTTTAGAATATTTGGAATTAAATGCTATATCAAAACAGATGATGAGATAGGGAAGTTTTATGCTAGAAGTAATGAAGGTATCTTCCTTTGTTATTCTACTAAGAGAAAATCCTGTAAATATTTCAATCTAAGATTGAGGAAGTTGATTGAAAGCGTTAATGTGAGGATAGATGAAAAGTTTCAGATTCAGGAAAGAATGTATGACTATGGTCAGATTACAAAGATAAAAGAGGTCATTTCTAATCCTACTAAAACTCCTAAGACTCTAAGGTATGTTAAGATGAACCATCCTGAAAATCAAATCATTGGTAATGCAAGTAAAGGAATGATGACAAGATAGAAAGTAAGAGATAACATTTTTTTGATTTCTTAAGTTGAACTGAAAACTACTGATAAAGCATGTAGGGATGAACCTTAGACTAAAGCTATGTAGGAAGAACTAGAACAGATAAAGAAAAACAACACTTGGGCATTGGTTCCAAGATCTCAAAAAAAAAATGTGATAGTAAGTAAATGGGTTTTCAGAAACAAAATGGAAGAGGAAGGAACAATGGTAATAAATAAGGCTAGACTTGTTTGTAAAGGCTACTCACAACAAGAAGGCATAGACTTTTAAGAAACATTAGCTCTTGTTTCTAGGTTGGAAGTTGTGAGATTATTTCTTGCTTATGATTCACATAAAGACTTTAAAGTATATCAGATGGATGTGAAATCTGTATTCTTGAATGAAGATTTGGAAGAATAAGTATACATAGAGAAACCTGATGGATTTGCTTTGATAGAAGATGAAGACATGGTTTGTAAGTTGAAGAAAGCATCGTATGGATCTAAACAAGCACCGAGAGCATGGTATACAATACTAGATAAGTGTCTACTTTGTCTTGGTTTCAGAAAAGGTAATGCAGTAAGTAATTTATATTTAAGAACTAGTGAAGATGGAATCCTAATCATAGAAGTTTTTGTTGATGATATCATTTTTGGAGGCAATGATAAGATGAGTAAAAAGTTCTCTAAAGGAATTAAAAATGAATATGAAATATTAGTGATTGGTGAGATGAAATTTTTTCTTGGTTTACAAAATAATCAGAATAAAATGGTATTTGTATATCTCAGACCAAGTACCCTAAGGAAATGTTGAAGAAGTTTGTAATGGAAGATTGTAAATCTATTGGGACACCCATGGTGACTAGTTATAAACTTACTAGTAATGATGAAACTCAGAGTATTTTTAGACAAAGTACATATCAATGATTGGAGGTCTACAATATCTAACTCACACATGACCATATATTTCCAATGCAGTTGGAATTATGGCAAGATATCAAGCAGATCCTAAAGAGACACACCTTGCTATTCTAAAAAGAATTTTCAGTTACTTGAAAGGAACAATAGATTATGGATAACGGTATGAAAAATTAGATGACTTTATTTTTCATGCTTATACTAATTCTGATTGGAAAGGTTGTGTGGATGCTAGAAAGAGAACAAGTGGTGGAGCATTTTTCATTGAAAAAAGGCTGGTTTCATGGTTAAGTATGAAGCATGATTGTATTTCTCAATCTACAGCAAAATTTGAGTATGTTGCTACTCGTATTTAAATTGTACACAATTTGTTTGGATGAAACACATGTTGAAGGATATTGGAATAATTTTTGAAGAGCCAGTGGTTATCCATTATGGTTACACTATCACGGTGAATATGTCGATGAATCCTATAATGCATTCAAAGACTAAACATATTTCTATTAAGTATTATTTCTTGAGAGACAAGGTAGCAGAGAAAGAGATTAGACTGGAGTATGTTAGCACAAAGGAACATATAGTAGATATATTTACAAAATATTTTCCAAAAGATTTTTTTGAGTATCTCAGAAGCATGCTTGAGGTAAGATCCCCTCCTTGTGATAATTAATTGATGCAGACATGCATTAGTTTAGTGACTTGTAGAGATATATATTTTTCTAGACTTGATGTATGGATCTACTCCTTAGGGGGAATTATCATAGGAGCATTATGGAGTATATTTGGGTGATTTTGCACCTAGCTACTAGACATGAAGATTTAAAAAAGCTACACCTTTCAGAAGATTAAAGAAGAATTATGGCACCCTTTTCTATTTTTGTCAAAGGGGGAAATATTCTATGTGAAAATCCCTATAGTTTTGGGGAGAATTTTGTTGAGGATATTGAGAAGATTGTATGGAGAGAGAGAGAGAGAGAGAGAGAGTACTTTTGGGTTGATGGATTTTCCAATATGTTGCCATCAATTCTTAAGGGGGAGATTATTTGATCATATTAGATTTGGGAACTGCTGATGTTTTTGGCATTCATGTTTTCTCACTGATGTCAACATATATTTCTATGGAGAGAAGAGACTACTTATTACAATTGTATGATGACTAACAAAAAACTACAGATACTGTATAGATGAATCATAATGAACGAAGATGATGATATGTAGAAGGTTGTGTGATGAACTTATTCCTAAGGTCACTTTGATTAGTATTACATATTCGAGTTGTTACAGATATATTAGTGAAGACTAGTTTCTGGACTGTTACAATGATGCTTGAAAGAGCGAGGCTCTGTGTTTTGGGTATATCTTACAGGTGATCATGATTTAGGTTATGCAAGCTTAAGAGATGATACAAGGTATGTTGATTAATTTTTTTTTATCGCAAGTCATGTGATTGCTAGTTACGTCATCTATTGTGTGTATTCTGGAGGAGACCTATTTAGGGCCGGCTTTATAGATGTAGCGTACATTATGGATTGCAAGCATGGATTGGTGATCTTAGATTATATCTGATGTATTGTAATTGAAGTTTACTTTTTTTATGTACCATGTGTATCTGAGCAAAGGATTAAATAATTATTTGTATATTGGGAAAGCTTAATTGGCCGACCTAATAAATTATTGTAATAGGGTATATATGAGTGATCTTTTCTTTTGAAAAGACGTAATAAATGGATGATGAGAAAGTATTTGAAAAGATAGAGAAATGTGGAAGTTGTGAAGCTTGATTGACTGTTGGATGTAGAGAAGAGTTTCTGGTTATAGTACTTCATTATAACTAACAAAGCAAAGACAATTGCTATCAAACAGTTCACTATATTGTATATTTCTTATATACACTTGTTCGGATTATAAATCCTTGAGTGTGGCTTTAACCTTCTTTGGGCAGTGTGCCTGGGTAGTAAGCCCACTGTTACTCTTTAATCATAACATGGTTTGTCCTTTAATAGCGAATGTGTACTATAATGTTATAATAAGCTCCTAATAGGGCTAAAACATGGATACTATACTCTTAGTACATCATTTGTGGGTAGTACTTCCGACCGCGGTTTTACCTTAACATGGTTTCCTCGACAACAAAGGATTTTGTTACTGTGTAGGGATTTACTCTGTTATCATTTGAATTGAAGTTTTGGTTTATAAATTTTAATGTTTGATAATTTGTCTCACAATTTTTTCACCCACTCTCTTAGTTGTGATTGTGGACTGTTATTCCTAACAATGGGTACAGTGTGTATTTTATCAAGGGGTTAAATAATTATTTGTATATTGGGAAAGCTTAATTGCCCAACCTAATCAATTATTGTAAAAGAGTATATATGAGAGATATTTTCTTTTGAAAATATGTATATATGAAGAGAGGGTTATTAATAGATATAGAGAAGTGTGGAAGATGTGATCTTCAATTTCCGCTCGATGTAGAGCAGAAGATATGATTATGGTACTTCATTGGAGCTGACCAAGAAAAGATAGATGCTATCAAATAGTTTGCTGGAGTGTATATTTTCTATATACACTTGTGTTTTAGACTCTAAGTCCTTGAGGTTGGGCTTGACCTTGTTTAGGCAGTGTGGCTAGGTAGTGAGCCCATTATTGTTGTTGACTTCCAAAAGGGTATGTCCTTTAATAGGGACTATGTACTATAATGCATTAATAAGCTCCTAACAGGACCAAATCTTCTAAGAGAGATACTATAGTCTCAGTACAATATTTTTGGGTGTTGATTCCCACTGGTATTTTACCTTTAAGAAGGTTTCCTCGACAACAAAATATTGTCTTATTGTGTTGAAATTTATAGTGTTATCATTTGGATTAAATGTTTAGGTTTATAAAGTGTAATGTTTAATAATCTGTCTCATAACTTATTCACCCCCCTCTCAGTTGTGTTGGTGGACTATTATTCCTAACAATTGGTATTAGAGATAATGGTCTTTAGAGAGAAATATTAACATCTTGAGGTGATCCTAAGGATGGCTTAATATATGAAGAATAGTCTAAAATTTGATCCTAAAAAATTGGATAGTTAGAAGAACAAGATGAGAACACATTTTCTATGTTTTGGAATCGACTAATGGATGATCACTAAAAGAAAGGAATAGATGAGAGCTGAGGATGAACTGGATAAATCTACCGAAGATGAAAATAATTTATTTTCATGAAACATGGTCACAAGAGAAGCATTGATGAGCACCTTTTCTGAAGTGGAATTTATAGAGGTAAAATATTTAGATTCTCCACATGAAATCTAGACAAGATTGGAAGCAGTATATGAAGGAGATAAGCTTACAAAGAAGGTGAAGTTATAGAAATGGAAGAAAAATATGGAAACAGTGAAAATGAGAGATGATGAGAGAATTAGAACATATGTACAAAGAGTTATTAAAGTTTTTACTAGCATCAAGAACTCTAGAGGTACTTACATTGAGGTAGAAGTGATTGCGAAGATTCTCAAATCCCTAACACCTATATACAAAACTAAAATAAAAGCTATAGAAGATATTATACCTTTGACAAAAAAATTCAATAGAGAGATGTTAATTGGGAAACTAACTACCTTTGAGGCCAAAAAACTAGGAAATTCTATACTAAAGTTGAGTCATCATTCAAGGCGATTGTGCATAGAAACAAAAAGACCTTATTAGGAATTGCGAGCACTAGCAATAGTGACATAAGAGAACAACTTGGAGAATATACAGATGAATGGGAATAGATACAGGAAGAAGAAATATATCTAGATGAAGTTGTGGCCCTAATTGCTTGAAGATAAAAGAGAGGTAAGGGTAAATTTGAAGGAAAGTTACCTTTGAAATTTTTTAATGCATCAAGATAGGTCATTTTGCATCTCGGTGTCCTACAAGGGTTCCAAAGCATAAACCTAAGTTTTATAAATCTAAGTATTCAAAGGAATAGGATTTTTATTATGTTATTAAAGGTTTTTTTGATGATGAAGCTATTGAATATGATGATTTTGGATTTACTGGTATTAAGGATGATGAACCTATATATCAAGAAAGAGCCTTAGTATCTCATGTTGAAAACAAACCTGAATGGGTTATAGATATTGGTTGTTCAGATCATATGAATTGAGATAGAAATAAGTTTGTTAATTTGAAAAAATATGATGGTGGTGTTGTAAGATTTGGTGACAATAATCCTAAGATTATCATTGAATTTGGATGTATTTCTCTCGATGGAAAGACTAATACTGACAATGTGTTGCTTGTTTATGGACTGAAGCATAATTTGTAGAGTGTTGGACAACTAGTGGATAAGGGTTATCAATTGAAATCCATTGATGGGAAATGTTCTATCAGAAGTAAGTATGGAGACTTGATTGCATCTAGTACTAAATCTAGAGGTAATGTATTTAAATTAAATACATCTAAGGTGTCTCATTTTATTGCAAAGGTTGATGATAGTAGGTTATGGTATAGAAGATTCTATAATGTTAACTTTGAAAATATTGTGAAGGAAAGTATGATTAATGCAGTAAGAGATCTACCAAAGATTGTGAAACCATCTAACACTATGTGTAGAGAGTGTGTTACATGGAAGAAGACTAGAAGCAATTTTAAAAGAAAATCTTACTCTGTGAAAGGGAAGTTGGATCT
>MU223299.1:1138383-1157996 GCA_018584345.1 Thuja plicata | reverse complement strand
CTGAGGCATTTGACAAATTCAACATATTCAAAGAAAAATTTGAGAATGAATTAGGTTTGAAGATAAAAAGTTTGAAATCAAATAGAGGTGGTGAGTTTACTTCAGATTAGTTTAATACCACTGCAAAGAGCATGGAATAAAGATACAGACATTTTCTCATAGGACACCACAACAAAATGTGATAGAAAAGAGAAGGAACAAAACAATATCAGATGCTGCTAGAACTATGTTTCTAGAAGGAAATGTATCATATTCATTGGAGAGAAGTTGTTGGTACTAATGTGTAAACCTTGAACAAAATTTAGATCAGAGAAGATGAAAGGTTTCAGTGTCAAGAGAGAATTTATGACTATGGTAAGACTACAGAGATTAAGGAGGTCACTACTGATCTTGAAGAACCTTTGAAGATTGATAGTGAGATTGAAGTTTGTCAAGATGAAATAAATGAGCTTACTAAAACTCCTAAGACTCTGATGTATATTAAGAAAAACCTTCCTGAAGATCAAATCTTTGGTGATGCAAATAGAGGAATGATGACAAGATTAAAAGTAAGAGATAAAATTTGTTTGATTTATCAAGTTGAACCAAAATTTACTGATGAAGCATGCATAGATGAATCTTGGACTAAATCTATACAGGAAGAGTTAGAAAAAATAAAGAAAAAAAAACACTTGCAAATTGGTTCCAAGGCCTAAGAACAAGAATGGTATTTTTATATCTCAGACCAAGTATCTTAAGGAAAGGTTGAAGAAATTTGGAATGGAAGATTGTAAACCGGTTAGGACACCCATGGTTGCTGGTTATAAAATTCCTAATAATGATGCAACTCAGAGTATTTTTTAAATAAAGTACAGATCAATGATTGGAGGAATACAGTATCTAACTCATACAAGACCATATATTTCCAATGCAGTATGAATTGTGGAAAGATATCAAGCAGATCCTAAAGAGACACACCTTGCTACTGTGAAAAGAATTTTCAGATACTTGAAAGGAACAATAGAGTATGGATTATGGTATGAAAAATAAGATGAATTTATTTTACATGCTTATACTAATGTTGATTAGGAATGTAGTGTGGTTGATTGAAAGAGTAAAAATGGAGGATAATTTTTCCTTGGAAAAAAGACTGGTTTCATGGTTAAGTAAGAAGAATGATTGTATAGCTTAGTCTACTGTTGAATCTGAGTATGTTGCTGGTGCTATAAATTGTACACATATTGTTTGGATGAAACAACTAAAGGACATTGGAATAGTTTTATAAGAGACAGTGATTATCCATTGTGATAACACTAGCACAGTGAATATGTTGAAGAATCCTGTAATGCATTCAAAGACAAAAAACATTTCTATTAAGTATAATTTCTTTAGAGACAAGGTAGTAGAGAAGGAGATCATATTGGAGTATGTTAGCACAAAGGAACAGATAGCAGACATATTTACAGAACCTTTTCCAAAAGATCCTTGTGACTATCTCAGAAGCATGCTTGGGGTGAGAGTCTCTGCATGTGGTAATTAATTAATTGAGGAATGCATTGTTAGTAATAACTGAGAGGGGGGGGGTGAATTAGTGGCCTCAATAATTTATCCTTCAAACTTAACCACCACTATATAAACCTCTGATTATTATGTCTCTACAAGATGCATGCAATGAAATAATAATAATGATTAACTATCTATCAGTTTTCTCTGTCAATCCTTATTCTTTCTTGATTACCTATAAGCAGTATAACTATTTAGCGAAACTTAGTAAATAAGCATAGTATACTGATCAATCCAGAGTTAGCTATGTAAGATAAAAAATAGTAAAGAAATGAATCATACACATATAACACATGAATTTTAATGTGGAAACCATGTTAAGGGAAAAACCACTGGGACCAGTACCCCAAATTTTTACTCTTTTGAAGTGAGCCCTGTTAGGATCCAACCCTGTTAAAGGTTACAAACACACTATTAAGTGCGACCTTGTCAGAGGAGTTTATACATAGAGGTTGTCACTTAGTATCAGGCATCTATTGCCACCATCCTTGGATCAGCCTCCTTCTTAGACTGTCAATAGGTATTGGGCAAGTCCAATGCTACTTTCATGAATCAACCATTTTGGAACTCCTTGAGATGTACCTCAATATATAGAAGACTGTTAAGTTCTACTCGGTTAAGAGACTTGATGCTTCAATAGTTAAACTGAAACACTATGACCTGTTCATATTGCAACTTTGAATTGTAGATTTTCAGATCTATTTAAGTACATTACTTCTCTGACCAATGTACCAATTCAATCCTTGTGCCCCATACTTTATGCTTTATGATGTTATGCGCACTATTCATCAGTATCTCTAGAATTCCTTAGTTCTTCCTTTAGCTTGTTTGATCCGCACTACATGAAGTTTTTCTTCATCAGTTTCTCTTTAGAATCCTCTTTCTATTCACTCCCCTTAATCCCATTCATAAATGAATTAAGCTTGTCTCTTATATAGACATAATATTCATTATTTCTTGATTCTTGATTATTGATTCTTGGCGTGAAAAACAATCCAGCCAATTAGATTTAAAGAATAAGTCTTAATTTGTCTCATAGATATCTTCTTGCCAACTTTAAAAATTATCTTTATATCAATCACTTATCTCTGGTCGAATAAAACAAAGTAGACAACCAGTTAAGTCTATTTTTAGCTCCACCAGCTAGATATTTTGTCATTTTTTGAACTCTCTATTCCGTCAGTCACCACTGTAGTTAGTCATCGGTAAAAACTAATAGTTCTATCAGTGTGACTCTAGTTAGCTTCGTGATCTCCATCAATCGGGCATCATTGGAATTTTACTCATCGGGGAACACTATCTTTAGCTCATCTGGCAACCTTCTGACTTTTCTCGTCGGGCATCCTGTGGTTTTGCTTTGTTGGGAAACACTATACTTATGATCATCGGGTATCATTGTGGCTATTCTTATTTTCTCTATCCATTGGTGTGCACTCTATCAGTGTTGTTTGTCACTTAGTGAATACTTGACTTTTATGCATTGTTGAAAGCATAACCTTTGTTCCTTTGGCTTTCTAAAGTCTTTGGCATTATGTACATGACTGTACATATAATATCAAGTTGACATCAATGATAATACAATAAATTAAATAATTTAATGCCTTGAATTATCTTCAACTTAACATTTTCAAACATTCAATTAGTTACATGTCATCATGCACCCGTCCAGTGGCTTTTAGAGCTATATCTTTTTTTGGACTTGATGTAAGGATCTACTCCTCAGGGGGTAATGATCAGAGGGAAACTACATAACATATTTGGGTGATTTTGCACCTGGTTGATATAGACATGAAGATTTGAAAAATATATACCTTGTAGAAGAATGAAGAAGATGAATTACACACTTTTCAATTGTTGTCAAAGGAGGAGAGATTCTATGTGAAAATCCTAATTATTTTAGGGAGAGCTATATTAAGGATATTGAGAAGATTGCACTTTTGGGTTGGTCGATTTTCCCATATGTTTCCATCAATGCCAAAGGGGTAGATTTTGGGATGTTATTGGAATTGATTACTAGTGATGTTGTTGGCATTCATGTTTTCTAATTGATGTCAACATATTTTTCAGTGGAGAAAGAACTGACTGGTTGTTACTATTGTATGATGATTGAAATAAGTGTACAAATATTGTACAGATGAATCAGAATGAGTGAAGATGATGCTATGTAGAAGGATGTATGGTGATCATATTTCTAAGTTCTCTTGTCTTAATATTGTATATTGGATGAGTTACAGATGTTTAGGTGAAGACTGGATACTCGACTCTAATAGTGATGTGTGATAGAGAGAGTCTCAGTATTTTGAATATATCTTACAGGCGATGTTGATTCAGGTTATGAAAACTTAAGGGATGATAGAAGACATCTTAAGGAATGTTTTTTATGGGTCATAATTTGTATTTTTTTTGGTGATGTCATCTATGACATGTATTCTGGAGGAGACCTATTTAGGGAAGACTTTAGAGGTGTAGCGTCTATTGTTGATTGCGAGCATGGATTACAAATATTGGATTATATCTAATGAATTGTTATTGATGTTTACTTGTTATAGGTACCATGTGTATCTTAGCAAGGGGTTAAATAACTATTTGTATTTTGAGAAAGCTTAATTGGATGACCTAATCAATTATTGTAAAGGGGTATATATTAGAGATCTTGTCTTTTGAAAAGATGTATGTATGAAGAGAAGGTGGTTAATAGACATAGAGAAGTGTGGAAGCTGCGAGCTTGATTATCTTCTAGATGTAGAACAAAGGATATGATTATGGTACTTCCTTGGAACTAACCAAGCAAAGACAATTTCTATCAGACTGTTCATTGGATTATATATTTTTATATACACCTGTGTTTTAGACTATAAGTCCTTAAGTATGGCTTTAACCTTCTTTAGGCAGTGTGCCTGGACAGTGAGCCAACTATTGTTCTTGAATTCTAACAGGATCTATCCTTTAACAACGACTATGTACTATAATGAATTAATAAGCTCCTAATAGGGATAAATATTTTAACATGGATACTACACTCTTTGTACATTATTTGTGGGTGCTAATTCCCACCAGGGTTTTACCTTTAACAGGGTTTCCTCGACAATAAAGGATTTTTTTATTATGTTTGCATTTAATATGTTATCATTTGGATTAAATGTTTTCTTTTATAAAGTGTAATGTTTAATAATTTGTCTCACAACTGATTCAGCCCCCCTCTTAGTTGTGTTGGTGGACTTTTATTCCCAATATAACTGCATGCAATATTATAGTTGGCAATATAATTTAGGAGTTGAGTGATTGTTTCTATACTTTCTATCTCTTTCCAATATAATATTTTTAATTTTGAAATAACATTGATTTCTATTGAGGATTCTCCTTCAATGTATCATTTTGTTATTGATTTTTCTATGCATGTTGGTAGTCCAAGTTGTACTCCTACATATTTTTATTTATTATTCATGCCTTCTTGTGCTTTGATTGAGAATTTTAATTTCATTTTTTCTTGATCATCTTTGAGTATGAACCATACTCCAAATAATCCTAGGTCGCCACTTGAGGATCCATCAAATTTTATTAAATACATCTTATTTTGTTGGGTTATTTTCGTATCAAGTTTTCCCTTTTGTTTCTTGTTTTTATAATATCTTCTTTTGGCATTATTAGCTATTACCACATCTTGGTTATGTATTCATCACCTTATATTAATTTCTTAAACTATTTTTTTGAAAATTGTGATATGATATGTTCACATATACTTATTTCTATTTTTTGATGGTGTTGTTCAATGTTAGTTCTTTTTGTTTGAAGATTCTACATTTTTTTAAATCTCCATAATATTGTATTATTTGTGTTGGTACCTCTTACCACATACCTTTCCATAGATCTCATTTTGGAAGTGTTATTCATTCTTAGAATATTTACATTAAGTTTCTTTGTAATGGTTCTTATCTACCAAGTTTGTTATAGATGAACATGCAACATGGATACATATAATTTTATATTTTCTAATAGGTGGTTTGTTTTTTGTTCTTCTTCTTCCTTACACATTGGGCATCTATGAGGCTCGATTATTCAAATATTTTGTATTTTATCTCTTTTTAGTATCTTTTTACATAAAGTTATCCATGTGAATTCTTTTTCCCTACATAGAATATATGTAACCGAACATAATTTATCTAGCCTTTCTTTTTTTTATAACTGTTATATTTTACTATTGTATATCGTATTTTAATTGTATATTTTCCTAATTTTATTGCACACAATATCAATTCATCTTATTTTATTCATAAAAATAGTTTACCTTTTTATAATCTTTCTATCATAAGTTCTCTCTTGTTTGGATAAATTGTGCCCAAATATTTTAATTAATTATTTACTATTCCATCCATATTAATGATTTGGAGATAGTTTCTAACATTCTCTCCATTTTGTATCTATAACTGATCTTTTATTTATTGTAATTATGGTATTAAATCTTATGGTATGTATTGATTCCACGAATCTTCCCAAAACATAGCATTTAGTATATTGTTTACCTTCCAACTTAAATGGATTGTTATTAATTTTCTACTTTACATTATAAAATTCCATATTACAAAACCATGAGGTAGATTTTCTATTATTTGTATTATGTTAGTTTCATTTGTGTTCAATTATTTGCATTTTAGTAGGTTATTTCATAAGGAATTTTATTTTCTCTATAGAGCTTTGCCCATAGACCAAGATTTTGAGATTTATAGTCCTTGAAACTCACCCCTCCTTGATTTTTATCTTGTGTAATATTATCCAAGGATATTAATGGGGTCTTATGTTGTTCATTAGGTCCTTGCCAAATAAATTTACTCTATGTTCTTATTAGTTTTATTGTGTGATTTTATATAGTTCAAGGCATGATAGATAATATATGGGCATTCCTACTAAAACTGATTTAAACATTTATATTGTACATGCTAATGTGAGACATTTATCTTTATAATTCTATATCATGTAATGACATTTATGTACTATAGATTTCCATATTTCTCTTTTGATAGCTCCATTGAAGAGTGGAATCCCTAGATATTTTAGACGGGAATATTTGTTTATTGAATCCAAGTATTGATTTTATTTAGTGTTGTATAACTTTTATAGTATTGAAGAAGAAAATTCATAATTTTGAGATATTTATAATCTACCTCAATATTTCCACATATTCCTTTATTATTTTTTATTTTTATGTACTTATAATGGTTGGTGATCTATATAATAATGTACCATGTGTGAATATTTGGTGTGAGAAGGTTGACAGTTCTTTCACTATTACAATTCCTTCTCATAGTCTTTTCTATTTGAATTTTCTTATTCTCCTACTAAGTGCCTCTAGCCTAACGATGAATAGGAAAGGTGACTGCATGTCTCCTTTTTGTAGCCCCTTTTCTCCTGGAAAGAAGTCATGGGGTGATCCATTTACTATTAATGAGTATATACATGTTGAGATTGAATTATAAATCCTTTTTTTCCTATTAAATTAAAAAACCAAAATTTTAAATAACTTGAATTATAAATTTCCTTTTTGCATTATTGTATTCCTTCCTTGTGTGTAGCTGAAGTGGCATGCCTTTAAGGTTTTATATTTGTATTGAATATAACTAGTTTCATTCTAGGACTATACCATCAATGATTTTACATTTCAACACAAAGAAACTTTGTTCTTTTGATATCAATATTTCAAGCATGGTCTATAATCAATTAGCCATGACTTTTCTGATGATTTTATATATATTATTTCATATTGATGTGGGTTGATAGTCTGCAACTTCTTTTTCTTTTATGTTTTTTTTGTTAGGATAAGTATGCTTGTGTTATTCAAATCCTTGAGAATAGTATTTTTCCTTTGTGATTCTTCCACCATTAATCATATACCTTCTGGGCCATGAAATTATAGCAGTCTTGGAATATTAAGGTTTTGAATCCATAGGGTTGTGACACTTTCTTGGGATGTAATCCAAAGGAGGATTTCTTAATTTTATCAATTTTTTAGTTTAATTAGTAATTTATTAGAAGTTTTTAGATGAAGTTATTTTGGAGGTTGTCTACCTACCCATGACCTCCTACAAGTTTCATAAAATATTCTAGTACTTTCTTCTATATTTCACTTGGGTTCGTAATTATGTTATGATCTTCCTATTATTTATGTTTCATTTTGGTTATGTTATACTTTATTTCAGAGGTGTTATGGATAAATTTTGTAATCATGTATCCTTTCTTTAAACATATTTCTCTACATTTAGTTCTCTAATAGATTTCCTCTCTTGCTAGTATTTCATTTTGTTCTTTCATTAGCATTTTCTTCTTTTCAGACTCTACTTGTGGCATCCCATTTTGTATTATTGTATTTCTTAATTATATTATATTATATTATTTTATTTTCTCTTTGTTTTCAAATTTTATCTAGAATATTTTATTTTTCCATAGTTTTAATTTATTTTAAAGATTTTTATGCTTCTTATGGATTATGTAGATTCGTGTGCCTTCTTCATTGATTAGTTCTTCCAAAAATTTCTTAATAGTTGGAACTATGTCCAAATTAATCTCCCACATACTGTCAAACCTGAAATTTTCTTTTGGCCATCCCATTTCTTCTAAAAAAATTAAAATTCAACTAGGAAGTCGCTAGATATTGGATCAAGGTTTATTATTTAAAAATGTAGTCTCTTACTAATTATCTATTTTTCTAACAGTAAAAATGTGTCTAATATTTCTGATATATTTGTTAATCAAAGCCTTCTATTAGTTCATGTGAATCTATAATTTTTTGTTTGAAAATAAACATGTTTATTTTGATTGAAAGGGAAATTGGTTATATAGGGACCAGAAACCCAAGGTCAACAAAAAGATACAAAATGAATAGATTCCTAAACGATCTAGGAACCATCAATAAAACAAACGAAAACCAACACACCAAAACTAGAGAAAACCAACATAAGAGAACAAAAACCAATAACAAGATATAAGACTAGACCGTAGGCCTACACCATATTGATCAAATTGTATTTCTTATGAATGTTGTCCTCATTGACATAATTAACTTTCTTAACTATGTTGTTAAGCGGGTTTGAACCCTTATCTCTAATATGGAGTCTCGTCATCAGACAAGGCATGGTCGTATAATCCACACCAATATTCACATCCTCCATAGGAATCCTACACCTATTTCTATTAACTATGTGCACTGCCTTTCCTTTCTTAACCATCTTTCTACTACCAATAAGACAATTTCCCTTAGATATGGTCTAGAGATCTTCAGCCTGGAGATTGAATTTATGAAGACCATCACTTGTGTTATCTATGGAAGATTTTCTCATGACCACCACCAAATTTATACTTCCCTAGAGATTGTGGAAATAATCTTTCAATTCATTTATGCACTCTTCATTATCCTGCTTCAAATTCTTGAACCTATTAGGAAGGGATTTCATATTGGACATAATACTATCAAGGCTCCTAGTAGCAGGATTGGCTTTATCTTTGAGAGTATTGATATACTTTATAATCCAAATAAATAGTGCAAACTAGATGTCTAGTAAATTTCTCAAGTGTGTTTTTGAATTTAAATTCTCTAGAACCAAAGAACCCATCTCCTTAGAAATAATCCCAAGGACATCTATGAGCTTGAAACAATTAACACCATGATTCTCCATTGACACACCCAAATAATCATGCGGGACATATTTCCAGTTGGTGTTTCTCTTGCTAACATTGATAGGTGGGGGCCACGAAATCTTGGGTTTCCCTTTAACACTGGACATAGAAACCCTAACCACACCTTTCCCAATTACATCATTACTAGGTTCCACCAAATTAGGAACATAATATATGTCTTCATCCTCATCAGATAAAATAATCCTATTTTTTCCAGAAGATGTATTGGGTTTATATGACGAGGGACCCTGATTCTTATAAATATGGAAAATAGCATCCCCATTAGAATCCACCTCCTCATCCAAATAATTATCTTCATAATGGACATAGAAATTTTTCTTATATTCAATACCATTCTTATCCATAGGATTCGTCTTGACCTTGAGAGCCATGGCATACTACCAATGATTAACAAAATTAATCCATCATGGAGGATAGGGGAAGAGGCAATCTTCCTATGGGCCTTTATACTATTATTTAAATACAAAACCAGATAAAAGGGAAATAAAATGCATTTGTCATGATGAAAATGATTCAAAATAGAAAAGTGGTAGCTAAATATGCTGCACAATTTACCGTCAAGGGTGATGTAATACATGATTACTTTAGTGAATTCCATATAAGGCTTTGGAAAGGACCTTCTCTCCCACCCATCATCAATATTATTTCCAAATTTCCCCCTCTCATCAGGTAGAAATTTTTTTCCATGGTCTCCATAGCACTCTTTTTATTTCTGTAAAAACATTTCTCCTCAATAAGGTTATTAGAAACTTTTCCTACCATCTCCCCATTAACCTCCATCCCCATACCATACACACAGAGAATTCCCTCCTGCCAGCCATGAATAAAGGCCTTGGTAACAAGAGCATCCAACCTGTGAATATTTTTGATATAATCAGTAAGACCCCCTTTGAGAGCTCACACTACACAACTTTAAAATTATATCATTCTCATAAATTATGGGCTCCAATCAATTTCTATCCCTCCCATCTTTTGAAAGTATTAAATCTCACCTCTCTACAACTTAGACAATGTTTAACCATGGAAGTTGAAAACAATGCAAAAGGAAACCATAAATTTTGACACATACCTCATAAATGATTTCCTACTAAGGACACCATGAATCTCATCATCCTTCATCATTTGCTTGAACCCTTTGAACTTTGCATGCCTCATACTAATGACCGAGCAAAATTTTGAGATCTACTAGGTTCCTATCATAAATAGCTCACTCTTTCTTACTTTGTGAGCCAACCCTAGTGTCGGCTAAAATATATGCTACCTTCATACCTTTGTGGTAAACATAAGATAGTTTAATTTAGTCAAAGTCCCTTATTAGATCGTAAGTCATTCATCAGTAATAGATTTAATCTACCAACTAGGGAAGGATGATACCATATGACAATTAATGATATTGTCCAGATGGAGAGCCACTGCTTAGAGACGCCTTCCATTGTTATCAGAGACATGTCTCCCACATCCACTAGGTTCAGGATTCCCCTTTTACACCCCATACATATTGACCTTAACCTCATCTGTAGGAGGGAGATATTGCTTGATACCATCTCTGAGACATTTCATCTTAAACAAAGGCTTATATATATATATCTAAATTTAACTTCCATCTATGAGAAATTTCTAGACCAATCTACAAAAGAGTAAGAGAATCATCAACCTTAAAAAAAATTGAAAATCACCTAAAAGTTGTTTGTAATATACAAATGAATCTTATTGGAAACAACATTGGCACTATAGAATTTTTCTCTAATTTTTTTTTTCTTTTGTTTCCAAAGACCTCAAGCAATACGAGGCACATATTTTTCCATTGCAAGACAAAGAGTGATTACTAAAAGGAGAAGACCATCATTCCATAAAATTGTTAGGAAAAAACCAATAGAAAGACCAGAGGTTTTGAGAGGAAACCCTAGACATCCTAGTCAAAGGAAAAATGAACAAAATATGAAAAGCATCCTCTGCATCATTCATCCATAGATAACAATGGTTAGGGATATCCATAACTATTATGAAAATTTTATCTATGATAAAATTTTTATTTTAAATCTATAGCAAAAATAAAAATGTTAACCTTTGGAATGATCCTATGGTTCTAGACTAACTCCTAGAGGGGTTTGGGAAACATATTCCTGGTATGCAACCTGAACACCAAAGAAATAGAAAAATTACAATCTAAGGTCCAAGACCAAGTAAAGAGATCTTCCGACATAGGGAGGGGGATATGAAAAAAATAAGCCAATCTTGAATGATTTGAATATAAGGATCCACCATAGTCAATTCAACCCATTTGTAATTGTAAATATAATCTACAACCCATCTCCCAAACTACCTAATACAATCCTCTTGAAAATGACCAATGAGAGGATCCATCACCAAAGAGGCACCTCCATACCACCACTAATTATAAAATAAAATCTTCCTTTTATTTCCTAGAGACCATATAATACCTTTACAAAGAAATTACTTGGTTCCCTAAATGAACTTTGAAAGGATACAACAAGAATTCAAAGTCTTATCATCAACCAACATATCCTAAGTATGAGAGTACCAACTTAAAAATTTACTATGGATTATTTTGGACCACTTAGTTTCTTCTTTCCAGCTTCTCCATATTTTTTTCATCAAAAGTTTATTGTGAATAGCCATGCCTCCCAAATCCTTAGCCAAGAACACCAAGTCCCATCAAACTAGATGAAGTCTCTTCTTAGCTTTTGTCCCTAACCATAATAGATTATGTTGTGTCTTCTCTATTCTTAAAAGGAATCTTTAAGGAAATCTAAAAAGGATAATCACATAGACAGGGATATTTTACAAAGTCTCTTTAATCAATCATACCTTCATATTCTTGGATAATAGGGGCCCCTTCCAACAAGAATATTGGATTGGAATATTTCAATAAGCTTACCTAGGAATTCATTCGAGACCTCATTACCACAAATAGGTAACTCTAGATAAGTAGATAGGAAAGCATGGATTTTACATCCGCTAACGTGGGCCCAATTCTCTATTGTCTCAAAATGAGTGTGTTTAGAAATATGGTAGAGATCTTGTAGAGACTAAGAATCTAACTAGAGGCATTCTCGTAAAGTTATAAAGTATTTTTAATAAATTCATCTTCAACAATGGAGCTCACCCCCATAAGAATCATGTCATCCACAAAGTTTTGGTGAGAGAAAGTATGATTAATGGAGGAAGGAACCATACCCTTTGAAACCCCACCTCATAATTTTTTATGGATAAATCTATCCAAGGCGTCCACCATTAAAATGAACAAAAATGGAGAGAGGGGATCCCATTGCCTCAAACCTCGTGAGGAGGCCAAAAAAAGAAGAAGGATAATCAATAATAATAACAAATAACTTGGATGGAGAAATCAATCGAGAGATAATCTTAGCGGAGGACGCATGAAACCCAAAAGATGACTTGCATTTTTCTACCATTCCATCCTAAGTTTTCTTCTAGATTTAGCATTTCATTGAAATACCTTCTTAATATGACATCATTTTATATTGGTATAAGGTTGAGGTTTAAATTATTCCATATTTTTTCATGTCTTTTGTTTTTACTCAACCATATACATTTATTAATGAGTAATTATAATAATGTTTTTAAAATTTAAACTAAAGTTAAATGCTAATTATTTGAAAATTCAATAATGCCACTATGTACCAAAATAAATTTACACACATATTAATACTATTCTAGGCTCAACAAATTAGTCTTATTTTATTTGATAAATATATCTACATCTTTTCTCCTTAGTTTTGTTTTCTTCAACATAATCTTAAATTTATTTATTGTAAATTTGACATTAACACTTTATTAAGCCTCTCTTATGAGGGGTGGTTAGGCCCATGATATTCCATGTAAGGATCTTCATTTACTCCCAAGTGAGGATTTTCCTCTCTTTCCTCTAGATCTTAATAGACATGCTTAAATCTATGTTTTATTTCTTTTTAGATCTTTCTCTTCTCTCCTTTTTATGCACTTTGTCCCATTTGACTTTTTGTATGGGCTACTACTCACACTGTTTGTTTTTGTTCGATTAATGCACCTTGATTCCATAATGTATATTTCATCTATGAGCTCTTCTTCAAATTATTCCAAATCCTCCTCTACATATTCACACTCTATTCTCATATATATTGGATTTTTTTCATCTTGAGATTCACTTTTTATCACAAATTCTTCTTCTGATCTATGTTACCTCATAAATTTTATACTTTTTGATAAAAATTGTGTATAATCCATAAAAAGAAGAATAAGGCATTCGTGAAAGACACAATAATTGTGGTTTTCCCAGTTCTCATTAATAACACAATGACAAGAATAAAGAATGTAGTGGAGTATAAAAACTATCTTATTATGTATAAAATAATTTAATAATATAAAGTGGGAATTCAAAAGGCTAGTGAATTGGACATCCAAATTAATATACCTCATAGTAACTTGTTCCACCTCTGTCCAAATGGGTTTACTTTTTCTACAATAATATCCCCAAATATGATTTACTTCACCTCTTACCATTCATGATCCTTGAGGAAAATAGTTACTACTACATTAGAAGTCTTTCAATCTATATTAAATAAAGTTCCCTTAATCAACATGCATGTGACTTTAGATATTAAGTATTTAGTTATAGGGATTTAAACCTTTTCAAGCATGTAGAGTTCAATTCTTACACCCTTCCATAAATACTTTAATTAATAGAAAGTTACAAACATGAAATTTGTCAAGATACAACATCATTCAACCAATAAAGGTTTTCCCCCATAAAATGAGACTGTTCTACTATTTCTCACACGAACTAGGCTCCACCATATTCCTTTCTCTCCGTAGAATACTCACAAATAAACATTGAAATCTAGAACCAAAGAAAATATGGGAATGGTAGAGGATCAAATCCCTAGAAAATGTGTCATGAAAATATTGGTTATTATGGTGGGCCAATAAATAATGTACTTAGATATTTTGCCCTGATGTCTCATAATTAGACTTGGAAAACTCTAACTCTGATTCACAATGAGGTAGGTAAGATTCATCATTATTATAATTTGTTTAACCCCTTTAACAAATTTTACTATCATCACATATAAGATCTTTGTCTTCCATAGGGACATAGACATTTGTTTTCAAACAATTTTTTTTAGAAAGGTTACTACATAGTAAAAAAATCAATAACCATATTCCCTCCATGATAGACATGGGAAATAGTATAGTCTTAAGAGATCTTAAGAATATAAAGGCTACCCATACTAAGATAATTTATAGACCAACTAGGTTCCTTAACCCCCTCAAGATAATTAGCAATGTTTAATGAATTTCTCTCAAATAATTATTTTTGATAGAGATTTTATATAAATATTTTTATTATAATTTAGGGAACATTTGCCTTAGCATAGTAGTTTGTTTGGGCTCCAAAAGGGAGGGTCACAAATAATACAAATGTAGAATTTTTATCATGTACAACTCCCCCATAGAATGGGTATTTTATTTTTATGGTGAATTTATTGAATAATCTTGGATAACTTAGAGGGGAAGTGAATTAGTTATCCCAAAATATATTTAAACTTCAATGATCCGGTAGCATTGTCAATCAAGTTAGATAAATAAAATAGAAACAATCATGAAAGCATATAAGAAACACCATACACAATGAACACCACATTTATGTAGAAAACCTAAGATCAGAAAAACCATGGAGAAGCTAATTCTTAATGTGTATAAATATTGGTTAAGGTGATAGTGGTTAAGGTCTTTTTTAAAAAAGATCAGTAGAGGTAAGGCTCACTATCATTTGGCTCACCACTCTAAATACATAAAAAACTTCCACAACTATAAATAGTATTAATCTTACAATAAAATCTTGAACTTAGAGAATCTCATTTGCACATGCATAGATTTAGTTCTGGTTAGTAGCAAATTTATTGTCTACAATAGATCTTAATGATAAGTGACTGCAAAAACATGTTTTTACTTCTTCGCCCAATCTCCTAATTATATCTTCTTTCACTAACGATCACTTTATCATAACTTTTCAATCAACATCCACTTTATATTCATCCATCATCATACAGAACCAAAATGGTCTTCCAAATATATACCCATACAAAAGATATAACTCCCAAAATGAGTTGGCCAACTAGAACATGTCAGCATCAATAATAAAATTGAAATTTTTATTAAAGAACAACACGCTATCATGAGACCCAAAAGAAAGGTTTCACATAAGGTCTTTTCACCATGTTACCATGAGACCAATAGATAGGTCATAGATAAGATAAGCATGTTACAAAACAAAATTAACAAAATATATTAAATAAGATGTATTCTAATGCCAATGGGAATACCACAATCAAGACCATGTGTGATTATCATCAAATTCAAAACCAATTGCAAGAATATGAAAAACATACCAAAATTTTTGTAACATGCTCCATGAATGTCTTGATAGCGTGGATACCTATGGAAAGATTTGGAAACTAGTAGTCCATAAAAGTTTGATCTTCATAATTGTATACTAATTATCTTCAACTAATGTAAAAAAAAACTACTCCCAAAATTGGACCTAGGAATTTGTCTACAAGCCTCAGATCAACAAGTAAACATATCATACTATTAACCAAACGGAGCACAATATTCATCGGTTCACCAATAGAAGTAGAATATTTTGGCTACATATTTTTTCATAATTGGAAACAATGCCAATTCAATAATCTTCCCCTTTGACATCAATGGATAAACAAATTTTTAAAAAAGAAACATGAAAAATCTAAAAAATCCTCTTTAGATGAGAAATATCTTTTATGTTTTCTTCTTCAGTTTCTCCCCCTTATTGATAGTAATAGAATGGGACAAAATAAGAAGAATCTCCATGTATTAAGTAAAAATGACGCTTTTTAGAATAAATATTTTCTTGTATCTTCACTTCACAATGGGAAGAATATTCTTCCGATCTTGCACTATATAATCCATTTGAGCACACAAACTATCATGTAGAACCAATAATTCAAAGATGCCAGAGAAACACTATCTAGAGATAGGTTCTGTTGTAAACAATTCTCTACATCATAAAGTATCTAAGTGATATGATCCAACAAGACCTCAAAAAATTATTTTAACAACCAGAAAGTGTTAACCACATCTTCTCTCTATCACTGAATAGACAATAGTTCCAATTAAAAAGCACAAAATGTTATGCTTTGTTTTCCATCTTTATCTAAGAAAATTTTGAATTTATTTATAATCTCATTTAATTATGATTCAATGACATCAATTTTACTTCTAAAATTATAAATAGAAGTAGTACAACAAAGACAATACATGTAGATATTAGACATTTCCTTCATGAATTCGTTTGTCTCATCAATATGTTTGTACAATTTATGTTTGGAACTAACATATCTTTTATTAACAAAATTTTTGTTCTCGTATCCTCAAAAGCATCTTGTAACATCCTTTCGTCAATAAAGTTTACCAAATTATTCACTAACAACTAAAAAAATTAGAAATAATAGTACCTCTTTTCAACATATAGTAAATTACACCATCTTATATTCTAGGTGTACTAATCACAGAGCATGCATACCACATTTCACCAACTTTATTGAAATATACATCTTCTATTATAGAATAAATTTCATCTAAATTGAACGATTCAGATCTAGACGATGGGACATTTTCCTTTTCCTCTTTGTCAGATATCACAGTGAAAAGTTTGTTTAGAATTGATTTTCCTTTGTTTAAGTTATGGGGGGAAACTACCAATATTAACCATTGATTCCTTTATACTGAAGGGGAACCCTCCTCAAAATTACTAAAATACATAGAACCAAATAGTACTACACATTCTAGATAACTACAAACCTTCTTTCCGATAGGGACATCGGACAACCACACAACATCTTTCCTTGATCGTAACTAATTAAAATAAATCAATACTTGGCACTAGAGAAAAAACCTAAGATGGAAAGAGTAACTCCCAACCATAAACATTCTAATATTCTCTAGTATATTTTACACTAATAGGCTACATAGATCAAACTATTCATTTTCCTTCACCATCATATGTGCAATATATAAAATAATATCCAAAGTAGAACCTTAATGATTTCAAAAGTAAATTTTGTAATTGATTCCATATACCACACACCTTACCACAACATTGGAAATGGTGTTAATTAGTAAAGCTTGAGGGTCTTTATTGATACCAGTAAGCTCCTCAACATCTTTGTATTTTATCTTCTTCTTTCTATCGAGGTCTCGAATACTGCATAGAACAATAATTTCCACAAAGGATTTTTTCATGATCTAATAGGATTTATTTATAACTATATTTCTATCCTTTGACTTACTTAAAAATATTATAATAGAATCATTATGGGTAGACTAGGTAAATTCTACCCACAAATCCAAACCTAGGGTCCAAACACCCTATAACTCTTCAACACTCAACCTTTGATCCATTGCACTTAAATTCCAATGATCATACTCATCAAATTCAACTCCTTTCATATTTTTTTGTAATTTCATCTCTAGATTCTCTGATAATCAACCTGGATTCTGTTCTACACTTGAATTTTTCTTTCTCAACTCTATAGCTCTGAAAATATTTGTTTCTCTTCTTTGTTGAATGTAAAAATGATTTGAAAATTTTGCCAATATATCCTTAATTAATCATGATGATTTCCTATTGAAAAGTATGCCTATCACACTAGGAAGTTTGGTTCTTAATCCAATCAATAAAATAAAACTCAATTACTCTGAAAATACATCGTATATTATTTTAGAGAGGGGGAACTAAAAAATTATACTTTTTGATACTCCCCCTAAGCCAAGGCACTTGGCTTGGTTACCAGAAGAGATAGAACCTTGATCTGGTACTACAGAAAAATTTCCTTCAATTGTTTCTTTCTTTATCCACACCATTACTATCTTCTTAATAGACCCTTATGACCTAACAATATTCTTCTCACTTATAAACCTTACAAGACTGACTAAAAATTTGCATGTGTTAGAATAGTATTTAGTCTTGTTGCATTTAATATATCTTATATTCCTTTGTCTTCAACCAACTAAGTTAAATGTAGTTCTTTGAACATTTGTTTGTCTCACTAGAGGCTATTTTTTAGGAGTTCCTAAATTTTTTATGTTTCTGATTACATCATACTTTTATTCATCTTCAACTTTATTGTCCTTACCTTTCGCCTTTTGACCTGAACATTCACCAGTGAGACCTAGTCCTTCTTTATCCTTGTGAATTTTTGGTAGGCACAAAAGTTGGCTCAAAATATTGCTAGTCTTAAAAAATCATTTCTTTAGATCTCATATTTCTTAATTTCATATCCATCCTCTCATTTTCATTAGTCTTCTTCTTTATAACATATTTATGATCTCCTTTGTTCTTCTTCCATTCATTCATTTTCTGCTTGATGTCTTCCTTAAAAATATTTTAAGCATTTTTTCATTCATCTAGTTGTATTCTAAGATTTTCTACATTTTCCTTTGGTTTATTTATCTCCTACTTCACCTCTTCGTGTATTTCTTTGAATTTATTTATTCACATCCTTAGCTTAAAGATGCAAACATTTTCCTTAATATTTTCTTTCAGTTCCAAATTCTCAGATTTTGTACATTCTATATCATCTAACATTGTCTTTATTTCTTCATTAGAATAGTATTCTCCAACCATTTGTTCAAGCTGTCGAGTTCTCCCTCAAGCAGCAACACTTTATCTGTAAGGGGGTAATCTCTAATAATAATTTTTGAAGAACATCAGATAACTAAGATGATAGATGAATGAGTTATCCCAAGATATATTTAAACTTAATTAATCTGGTAGAAATATACATTGAGTAACATAAATGAATCATTAATAATTATGAAAGAATGTAAGAAACACTATACACAATGAACACTAGCTTTACATTGGAAATATAAGATTGGATAAACCATGCAGAAGCTAATTCTCACATATATAAACATCAGTCAAAGTGATATCGGTTAAGAAATTTTTTACAAAGGCCTGTTGTATGTAAGCGTTACTGTCGATCAAGATAATTTCCCTAAATACATACACCAATATTTCTTTCATCCTAGCATTTGTTGAGTGGTGGGGTGCAGGGACTCCCTCGGGCGCTCCCTCCCCACTTAGGAAAGGTAACTCTACGAGCTCATGCTTGTTGGTTTCCAGTGCACCGACTAGGGCTTTAAAATGCAGTGCATGCTGGGGGAAAGGGAGGAAGATAAATGTAGGGGAATCATAGACATCAGCCTCAATTTTTCTTGATGAGGTCTAATTTTATTTGAATTATCTGCCTCTTGATGAATTTTCCTCTCTCTCTCTCTCTCTCTCTCTCTCTCTCTCTCTCTCTCTCTCTCTCTCTCTCTCT
>MU223299.1:1107255-1138248 GCA_018584345.1 Thuja plicata | reverse complement strand
CTCCTTTTTTTTTTTTAATGATCTATTTTCCCATTCTTGGGGCCAACCTTGTAGTTTTTTGGTTTCACCCATGACAGTAGAATCATGTTTCCAGTGCCTCCATTTTTTTTAAATTGGCATCAGGCCTTGATAGTGTATGTTATTTTGGTTTTGTAAGCCAAGGATTGGGGATTTTCTCCCTTGCTTCTTCCCCCATAAGCCTTTATGAAGGAGTGTTATGTAGAAATAAAATAATATTAATAAAATTATAATGGCTTTGCCATTTTTGCCAAAAAAAAACTATCAGAGTCAAATATAAAATTATTGCTAAAATCAAAACTTGAATAGAGATAATTGCATCTGCACATGCATGGATTCAGTTTCAGTTACTAGTACATTAAATATTTGTAGTAGATTTGAATGAGAACCGATTATAAAAACCCTTTTCTACTTCTTTGCCCAAAATCTGTATTACATCTTCTTTTGTTGACTATCACTTTCAAAACCTTTTCAATCCAAATATACTTCATATCCATCTATCAACATATGGAATCAAAATAATGTTTAAATATATACTCATATAAATGATCTAATTCCATAATGAGTTGACCAACCAAAACTTGTCACCATGAATAATAAAATTGAACTATTTATTAAAGAATAGCATGCTATCATCTGACCGGAAGATAGGTCACACATAAGGTCTTCTCTGCATGTTACCATGGGAGCCACATGTAGGTCATACATAGGATAAGACCGTTATAAAAAAAAATTACTGAAATATATTGAATAAGATATATTTTGATGTTGATGGGAATGCCACAACCTTGAATATGTTTGGCTATCATCAAATTCACAACCAACTAAAAGAATATGAAAAATATACCAAAACTTATGCAACATACTACATGAATGTGTGGATTGTAGAGATACATGGAAAAAGCTTTGAAAACCAACAGTCAATAAAAGATTGATCTTCATAATCCTATACTAATTGTCTTCAACTAATGTTAACCAAAAATACTCTAAAAATTTGACCACGGAATGACTCCAGATACCTCATCAGCAAGTCACCATATCACATTCTTCACCAGGTAGACCACAATATTCATCTGTTCAGCAACCAAAGCACAATATTCTAGACCACAGGGTTTGTCATCAATGACAACAATGGTAATCCATTTCAACAAAATGAATTATGTTTTATGTAATTTTTTGAACTCCAAGTTTGTATTTGAAATTTTATACCTAATCATAGCTTATGTAAGTCATCATATTTATTGTTTCTCTCTCTATTATATATATATAATGCTAGAAAATCTCCCAAATTCTGTCATACTTATGAGTTGCCACTATCAAACATAGAGGAAAACCACTATTTTAAATCAATCTCTCAAACTATTGATTGGATTATCACTTTTGTTTGAGCTCACAATTTATTCCTTGAAGATATAATTGAAGTGACAAATCTATTTACCAAGTCTCAACCCCAAGTTCCTTCCATCCACAAGGACACAACTATGATTGACTGTCATAAACTAGATGGGAATATTGATCCTAGTCAAAAGGCTCACAATGGTAATATTGAAGCATTATATTTTTCTTTAGTAATCATATCACTCTTAGTAATCTTCTACCTCTTCTCATAGATGTGAATTTCTGGACTAACTAGATCCACACAGGTTTTTTCCTCTTGGGCTAATGATTTCCCATATTCTTCCTCTATAACCTGAAAATGATTAAGAAGAGGATTGTCTTAAATTTTACAAGAATTTTGAAAATGGTCCTAGCCATATTAAAAATTGTACAAAGCTTCTTCATGTATGAAGTAAACCTCATTATTGTGGTACACATCCTGCTCTTGTTTTTGATAGATAAAGCAGCAAGAGGGTGCTGGCCCGTAGAACAGAGGACTAGTAGCACATTAACAACATATTAATGGAACTAGAAAAAGCAAGTATAGCATTTTAGCAGCATGATCAGAATCACCAAATCTAATTCTGCCCCTATCAAAAACATAAATCAAAGTACTAAACCATAGGATTAAATCAGAGTAATTACTATTAACAGTAGCATAAAAAGTATCAGGAATAAGCCTTGCAGGGCTACCCAAAAATATATGAAAACTAACTTTATCCCAACTCACAAAACAGGGGAACCGAGGCCCAAGCCCATCCAAAATTCATTGACCCATAGACACCAGAGATTAATTCTTCCCATCCAACTGTTTATACAGTAGGGTTCTCACCCACTCCTCCTGTAGAAACAGGAACATGTCTTTGTTGTCCTTGTCCGCTTCCAGCCTACCGCCCACAAGATTTTCCTGCACATTATAGAGGGTCGTAGTCAAAGCATGCATGACCTTCAGGGTGAATTTGTTGGTCCTCATGCAATGGTTCATCAGGTCCTGCATGTTCTTCTTAATCTCCACAATTTCTTTGTCCAAATTTGCGAACCTCCTTTTGAGGGTGCCTGTAAAATTGTTTTTGTCCTCCATGGCCAAGGTATGGGGCTTATCTTGAGGAACATGAGGGGGACTCGGGGGTGGGGTAGGGTTATTGGGGGTTTCCACAGCTCACTAGAGGTTGGGCAGAGGAGTGTTACCAGTCCTACGGGGACTCATATAGCCTTCCGAGGAACCATTCTTGGACTCAGTGGAGTGGGAGACATTTTTAGACAGGGAAAGCTCTTTAGAGGCCGTTTCCATCATCCTAATTTTACACTATTCTTTGGAAATTCTATTAGACCTCTGGCGCCCTGAGCCACTTAATTCCACCTCCAAATTAACCCGACTTTCCATCATTTTTCATTTTTTGGGCCTATAATCAGTCTTAGGAGTGCTGTCAGCCTGTTTCCCCTCTTTGTATTCCATAGACTCAGAGACATACAACTACTCCTGACCCTCCTTCCTACTAAGGGGGTTTTTAACACTTTTTTTATGGGTGGTATTTTTAGTTTTGGCCAGGGGCTCCTCTTAGGGCATCATCTGGATAATCAGAGGGGGTTGGGGTGCTGGGCAGAAAGCTTTGTGAAAATTGTAGAGATAGAGGAGGAGGTCCCGATAGAGAATATCTCTATCAGGGTTGCTTTTAATATCAAGGAAATTACTCTCTATGGAGTGCAGAAGATAGAAAGGTATGGAAATTAAATCCTTGTTCCTAATATGATTCAGGAACGGTAAGTGGTAGTTGTAAAACACACTGAACTTACCTTCCAGCGTGAAGTACTTCATCACAATGAGACAAATTTTTGGTCAGAAGTCCGACAGCTCCTCCCTGTTGAATCCTCCATGTTTTCTCACTGGTAGCTCACCATCCTTGAAAAATTGTTTGAGGCTGGTAGGGTTGGTAGTCTGACTGGTATTTTTGTATTTTCTCCCCACCATAGAGAGCCCTGTCGCCTTGGCTATGACCTCTTCATTAAGATGGAAGTGGATTCCCCCAACCGAGACACTCCTGTTGTTCCAGGAAGAGACAAATTTTTTGGAGATTCGCTCGTCATGCTCACCTTTCATTCTTTCCATGAAACCCCAAATGCTAGTTTCTTTGCAATAATGAGTCACCAATGCATCAGAAGTGAAGGCTTCATCAATTTTATCAGGCTCAATGCGGAGAATGTTACCTCACATTTCTAGGGTCTGCTCTTCCAGCGCCAAAATATCTTTGAAATCTCAGAGCTAAGCATTTTTACAGGCCATATAAAACCACTTGTTTTCATAAAACCATTCAGAGGAAAGCTTATACATAAAATGCTAGACTTGAAAATTTTAGAAAATGGGCTCCATACCGCTAGATCTAATGGATCTCTAGGTGCCATTAATAGAAATAATAGCATTAATACCAAGGATAGCCAAAAGAACCCTTTGATTCAGACAACTCTTACTCGACACGTTCAAAAGGTAATGATAATTCTTTATGGGAATTTGAGTTCTCCTTTTCATAATCATGAAAATCGCTCGAACATGCCAGCACGTGATCAAGGAGGGATTCGTAATGAGTATGAAAGCCTGGCACATTTAAACAGTAGTATTCATTTCTCCCATGATGATTTTCTGAGTCATCGGAGGTAAGTTACTAATCACCTTCCAACTATTGAGTTTGGTTGGTTTTAGGCCACTTGTTGCCATTGAGTCAGCAACCGAATTCCCCTCTTTGTACGTATGAACTATAGTCGTATGTTAGAAGTAGTTTAGAAGCTCACATATCTCCATAATGATAGGTCTAGCATGCCATCTTGCACCAACACCACTCTTGACGGCCTCAATAATCACTTTGGAATCCCCCTCGATTTCCAGTTGTCTAAGGTTCATTTGTTTTGCAAATTTAATCCCCTAGAGAAGGGTTGTTCCTTCTGCCTGGGTGACAGTGTAGTTATTGATAGGCCTCACATAATCTAGTAGGAAAGTGCCATTGTGATCTCTCAGCACTCTGGCCCCCCCATGCCCAAGATTATTTACTACCCCATCAAATTTTAATTTTGTCCTTCCTCTGGGAGGGGCAGTCCATCTGGTAGCATTTCTAGCTTTCCTTTTCGCATCGTCAAACCTGGAGAACCCATCCAGGAGGTTCCAAATTTCAACAATTCTAACTTCCCAGGCCATAGGAGGACCGAATGGGAGCTTCCAATTAGCCATCCTGGCATTCTCACACAGAAGCTTAGTTCCAATATGGAGACAGGTCTTAGGTTGGTTACTATTATCTCTGAAAATCTTGTTATTCCTTTCCTTCCAAATGGTCAAGAAAATGTGAGGGGGAAGTATACGCCATAGGAGTTGGATCAGGGGGTGATTGGAAGGGGATCTCCAATTGTTAAATTTATGCACTTCTCTACCTAGGGCCCACAAGATACCCAATTTTCCGATAATTCCTTGCCAGATGCTAGTAGCATAGTCACAATGGATGAAAAGGTGGTTCACCATTTCCTCCACCTTCTTACATAGGACCCGTCTATTTTCCATGGAGAAGCCTCTCTTTATGAGATTATCTTGGGTTAGGACCTTACCATGCATTAGAGTGCACCAGAAAAAAATATTTTTGGCGTGAGCTGAGGGATCCACACCTTCTTCCAGTCTCCTGGGTTACTCTCCTCCTTAAGAAGCAGGTTGTAAGCAGATTTAACAGTGAAAGTACCAACCTGGGTGGGGGCCTAGATAATAGAGTCATCACGCCTTGAAATTCTTATATTAGTCAGGTTTTCCATGAGATCTTTGGCCAAGTGTTGCAGGTCTTATCTGTCCCTTAACTGATTAGGTATATCAACCCACTCTCTTCAATTGATGTAGCTGGATACTCTAATACCCAGGCTAGGTCTGAGGTAGTCCATGAGGGGTTTGAATTTGTGGCCTAAGTTAGGTTGATTCATTATCTAGTGGTCATTCCAAAATCTAATTGACCTTCCATTTCCAATTTTCCAAAAATCTCCTTTAGACAAAAGGGTCTTACATTTACATATGTTCATCCAGAGTTTGGATCCGTTGGGGAGGTCACTGTTGTGGAACATCCTCCCATAGGGATGACCTTGGAGGTACTTAGCTTCCATTAGTCTGAACCAATCCACTTTTCCCTCTATGAGCTTCTATGCCACCTTCGTAGTAAGGGCCTTATTCATTAGACCTATTTTTCTATGACCCAAGCCACCGAAACTTTTTGGGAGGTAGACCGTGTCCCAATTGACAAGAAAAATGCTCCTCTTTTCTTCAGACCCAACTCATAGAAAGGTTCTCTGAATCCTTTCAAGTTTATTGGTCATGTTGCTTCTAATTTTAAAGAGGGATAGGAAGTAAACAGGGATCCCTCGGAGGGTGGAGGCCACCAACTGCAGTTTGCCAGCATTGCTTAAAATCTTCCCCTTCCAACTAGAAAGTTTCCTCTGGGTTCTTTCAAGAATGGAATTCCAGAAATCTTGGGACACATCTTTGACCGTGAGGGGGAGGCCAAGGTAGGTAGAAGGGAGAAAAGTTGCCAGACACCCCATAATTTGAAGCACCTTATTTTGTAAGTCCATGGGGGTATTAAAGAAGAACAACCAACTCTTTTGATAGTTGATACATTGTCCAGAAGCCCAAGCATAACTTTCAAGGATTTGTTTCAATTTTCTGGTCTCAATCACTGAAGAATACCCAAAGAGGAAAGTGTCATCCACAAACTGTTCTAACACCACCTGAGGATGTGTAGAAGCGGGTTTGATGCCTTTTATTCTTCTAGTAGCGGACAACATACATAGATTCCTGCTAAGCACATCAGCCACCATAATAAAGAGGTAGGGGGAGAGAGGGTCTCCCTGTCTAAGACCCTTTTCCAAAATAAAATAGCTACCAGGGGAGCCATTGGTAAGAACAAAGAAGCTAACAGTTTGAGTACATTCTTATATAATTTGGATAACCTTTTCATTAAATCCCATTTTAGCAAGAATTTTAAGTAGAAAGGACCAGTTAACTTTGTCAAAAGCTTTATAGATATCCTGTTTAAAGGCCATACCTGGGACCTTTCTTCTGTCCATAGAATGGATAATTTCATGGGTAGCAATGGCTGCATCCATGATCTGTCTACCCGGTGCAAAACTTTTTTAAGTATTGCAGATAATCTTGTCTAGAAGAGGTTTGATTCTGCCAATCAGGATCTTGGTAAGGATCTTGTAGAAGGTATTGCAGAGACTAATGGGTCCGAAATCCGACATAGAAGTAGGATTGTCATGCTTAGGGACAAGCACAATGTAGGTTTGATTATGCTATCTGAGAAGGCGCCTAGTTCTAAAGAAGTCTCTGGCAGCCCTGGTAACATCACTCCCCACATCCTGCTCTTGTTGTTTAGACATTTAATCTATAATTCTTATTAATATGACTATTGTTTTTAGATATTACATTTGTTTGTTTAAACTTGATTTCACTTATTTTATTTTATTTTATCCATAAGGGGCCGAGGCCGACTGAAATATATTAATAATAATAAGTAAGCATAACATAAGTTCAAATTTCTAAACAAAACCTTCAAACTGAAGATTCTAATAGTAAGATGAGCACCAAAGGCTCTAACCGAGAGTTAACCAGAAAACTAGAACTATGAAATATCTAGAACTTAGGCTAACCATGGAAAAATATCACAAAGAAGCCTCAAAGGACTCAACTCAGAGCATCAGTCTAAGGCCAAGGTGGAGTCATTTTCTTTACTCCATGCAGAGTTATCAGATCCTGAACTCCCATGCTTGTCCGAGAGATCGCTATCGCCTCCTTGTTCCTCATCCTCATCATCATCATCCTACTCTTGATTTCGCTTAATCTTTAAGAATATATTTTGTATCATTAATTTTTCTTCTGTAAACAGTATTTTAACATTGTTAAATTAAATAAAAAATAATATATAACTTTTTTTTTTTTTCACAAGATGAAAAATAAATATAAGTATGCACTTTCCTATTTCATGTTATGATGACAAAGCATTTCTTCTTACTTGTCATGACCTGACTATTATATCCAACTTTACGACCAAGTTTTCTATATTAACATGGTTAATTTGACGTTTTCATTCCATTGGTATTTCTAACTCCAAATATTGATTGGAAGGACATGTTTAAACCGTCGTTTGGTTTCCCTTGAACAAGATAACTATAAATTAAATCACTGTGCTGAGATTAAAAGATATTGAAAAAAGAATCCAGCCAACCTGATGAACTTTGGATATATTGCTTGAGCTCAATTCTCACAATTCGGAATCGTCAGTAGACCAGTTACCGATCTATTTATATATTGGGAGAAAATAGAACGAAAATCAGTTAATGGTCTTGTTTCTTCCCTGGCCTTTTTGCATGTTATGACTCTTGGGATTCTTACCTTTATATGTTAAACTAACTGACTTCCCAGACCTTCCGAGCCTTAAACATAAAAAGCTGCCCCCTCCAAAGTGAATAAAATTTTGTTGCAGGCATTCATTCCTTTTCTTCTTGCAGTAGCTGATTGAATAAACAGCAACCATGTCTAGTGAAGATGAAAATAAGCAGATAGTTGCTGTTGCTCAGGAAAATGGACCCATCATGACCAACTTGTTGCAGGAAGAAAGAATTCAAAGATACGCCGAGGCACATTTGCTTACCCCAAATCCTACCATGGACTTTTTCCTTCAAGCATTCTATTTTGTTTGTATTTTAATCGATAGGATGGATGAACATGCTGAAATCATCAGAAAGGTACATCGAAAATGCCTGCAATCCCAGATTTTGAATGACATCCAAGAAAAGGGAAATGGATTGGGAGGAGAGATAAACAGTGTGAATCACAAACTGTCAGTCATCAAACAAAATATTTCCACCATGGAAGAAATTCACTGCCAAGCTTCTATTGATTCTGATGAAAGGATAAAAACGGGAGAGATAATAAAGTACATAAAGCATAATCTGTTGAAATCATCAAGTGTTTTGGGGAGTATGACAGAAAGGTTTTTAGAGGATTTCAAAGGAACGGTGAAGTGGCCGTACCTCATTCTTTCACATCACGAACCAGGAGAAGACATATTGGATAAAATAGTAAAAACCGGGGAATTTCATCTACATAATTACCCTTATGGACGACATGTAACAAATACAGCCAAGGAAACCAAGGATAACATTATCAGGAAAACAACTGAGCTAATCAAGCATAAGCACGAGGTTATGACAAGAGTTCAGACTGAACTAGAACGCACAAATACAATAATTATTGGTATTTTACATAACACTGAAGATGGCTATAATTATAGAAAATATGAATCGGAGGGCATTGATGTGAACATGACAGATATTGTAAGCTCGCTGAAAAAGGTTGGAGAGAATAACATGCCAGTCATTGTCAAATCTTTGAAAGAAGTTGAAGAGAATAACATCCCAAACATTATAAACTCACTGAAAGATGTTCAAGAGAAACACATGGTGGAGATTGGCCAACCATTAAAAGAAATTGAAGACGACGGCTTTACAGAGGTTGTCAACTCATTGAAAGAGGTTGAAGAGAATAACATGGCAAATAAAATGAACACATTAAGAGAGATTGAAGAGAATAACGTGGCAGACAATGTGAATTCATTGAAAGAAGTTGAAGAGAAAAACATAGAAGAATCATTGGGAAATAAGGACTCTGTGATCTTTGAAGACAATCATCAAAGGAAGAAGAAAAGGTGGGTGGGTTTTCTTGTTTTAGTGATGTTTATTATTGCATATGTGGCGTTCTTTTTAATTTAAGATTTAAATCATATCCCCTGAATTTGAGTGGGAAGCCATGAACATGTTTTCCAGATGAAAATTCATTGTATATTTATTTATTTTACCTTTGAACGCTCCATTATGCTACCTGGAACATTTTTAAAAAAAAATTGTATTTCTCTTGACTCTTCACTCTCTGTACTTGATCGTCTTGCCTTCCATTTAATTAGGTCTGTGCATAGATATTTCCACACAGTTACCTTTGATCGTTAAAAATCCCTTGATGACAATAGCTATCTTTTCTAATTTTAATTTCAAAACAAATTGTATTTAAATCTTCCTAATAAAAAATGAAATATTAAAGGAATCATTTGTATGTTCCAAAAGTTATGAATTCTAATTGAATCCAAATTTAATTTTCTAGGGGCTGGAAGACAAAATTCAAAAGGTTTGTCATAATTTGGAAAAAATGGCCCACCACTATTAAAAATAGCGTTGAAAGGATCTGTCTTATAATCGACAAAAGTAACTGTTTGAGAGAAGATGATGCGGTGGATGCTCTAAAGGGTGCTGATTAAGCTGTACAGATGTTGGTGAAGAGTAAATAGGTTCTTCAATTGGCTATTAAATTGTGAACATGGGACTGCCTTGAGTCCACCATATTAGTTTGGGGAGATTACATTACTTATAAATCTTGAAATATTTAAAGGTTTAAAATTGATTGTTTATAAAACATTTATGTTTATTTATCACACATGTTTTGTTTTGTTTTTATCCTTTTTAATGTTGTTCTATTAAATCCACTCCAGGCATAATTCCTTATTCCTTTTGGACATGGGGCATAATTCTGGCCTCATTCTTTTTAGATGCAGCAGTCTTACATTCATAAGACTTACTCTATAGTTGGCTCATTAAGAATCTTTCAACTTCATCAATAAACCAAGTGCTTATTGACCATGTTTTTTATTTTTCATTGTAATATTTTTCAAATAATGCTATTTCAAAACAAATTATAAAATTAGAATTATATTTTGTATAATTATTATTTTTATTAGTATTCACACACACACACACAATCTTTACTATCAATGCAAAAATATCACATAGGATTTAGTTAAAAACATAAAATATTTTGCTAATGGAATCACAACGTTTGTTGTCAATTGTAAAATATCTTTCAACAAAAATTAAAATTATGGATTTATATTTAATTATCTTGAAATTATCTTTGATTATCCGCATAAGGTTCAAAGGACAATATTATGATGAATTTCCATTGATTTATTCCCTTTATCATTTATATCATTCACCACTATGGCACTCAAATCAACGAGGTCTTAAATTTCAAGCTTAAGATACATATATTTTTTATGTCATGCATAGGTTGACAATGGTATTGAGAAAAATACTTTTGAGTAAAATTGTGAAAAATGTTTGGACGTCTGTATAAGAAATATAGGAAGAAGCCTCATTACATCATTATTATTTTATTTGATAACATATGATATTCATGAATTAAAAAAATGGTGTTCAGTTGTAATTCTCAAATTTAGAAGAAATTTGAACTACAAAAGGAGTTTTAGCTACAAATTTTGTATTAATATGGGTCAAAGGATTGTTGTTGTTGATTTTAATTAAGATTTTCTTTTTTTTCCTAATCTCTTTAAATGTTTGATGATCATATTTGTAGAATAAATGAGAGGGGCGTGAATTAGTAAGAATCAGTTTCCTCTCAAATTATCCTACAGTCCCAAATTTCTCCAGATGTATACCAAAACAAATTCAATCAAATAAAACTCAGCTTGGTGAAAATGTATTCTGTAAACTTAAACTATCATCAATAGTGTTTACCGAGTGTTAGTAAATTAATACTGTGATTACCGATCTAGGTCAATAAAATAAAGTGTAAAGTAAAATAACAATCCACAACATTCATACACATTGACATAGATTTTTAACATGGAAAGCTTGTTAAGGGAAAAAAAAACCTAGGACCAGTAAGACAAAATATTTTCACTCTTCTAAAGTGAGCTCGGTGAGGAGCCAACCTTGTTAAAGGTTACAATGCACACTAATAAATGTAACCTTGTTAAAGGATTTAAAACTAACAGTTCTCTCTTGACCAAGAATTCACTATAGGGTCAATAAAAAGACAATCAACATTCTTTGTATGTTATAATAAGGACCCACTGTCCCACTCTGTTAAGAGATTTATCTATAACAATGGTTAAACCGATACAATAATGATCTAATTTAAATACAACTATGATTTACAATTATTCAGATCTATTATAAGTACATAATACCTCTGATGAATTTGTTCTCTTCAGTTCATCTCATACTTGTTCTGGTCTATAATCCTCTTTCCTCTATTTGCTCAGTTATGTCTGTAGAAATGCTCGGTTCTTTCTTTAACCAATTTGACCAGTCATGCATTAAATTTGCATGTATGCTTCAATATCTATCAACACACACAATTCAAAAATGAATCTCTTGTCTCTTATATAGACATCATGTATCATTTAATTTTCATCCTTGAGATCTTTCCACTTAATATCTATTGTTCATTTTCCTTCTTGATCCTTCTTCGACAGTTGTCTTAAAAACATGTTTCAATCTCTGTCGTCTGATCTTCATTGAGTTTTAATAACCATTTGATCAAATAACAAACTTTATCTTTTACCTTGAAATTATCAATTGCCAAATCAACATCCAATTAAGCCTCAATTAGAATTAATTCCTTGGTCTTAGTATTAACCATATTGTGTCGGCAATCCCTTTCTCAGTTAACACTTTTTTTTGGTATGCACTATAATTTGCTGGGTTATTACTGTCAATTGGTGTATACAGAAATCTTCTCTTACCGACCACATTAATTTTTTTTATTCCAGTCTTCAATATATAACAAATGTTTTCCACCATTATAAAACTCAACTAAGTTGACATCAATGACAATAGATTAACTTATAATTTTTATCACCACTTCTGGAACTCGGTTGAATATCAACATATGACTTCAAACATATAATCAGTTGTAGCTCATCAATATTTCTCTTTAGAATTGACGACAACATAATATGAAACATGCAATATAAAGTGCCATACAACAAATACCAAAATTTTGTCTTACAATTGCAACAACTATGTAGCTCTCCCTAGCTTGAATATAATATGTGTCAGTATAAACAAAATACTCATTGTGCAGACTCTCTCTGTAGTTTTGACTGTTCAACTCTCTTGAATCTCTCTATAGATTAGCTATGTCTTTGCTCTCCCTTTTTCTTTTCTCCCTTGAGTGGATATATATTTCATGAATCTATCCCTGATATTTTATTGATATATCTCTCCATTTGACAATAATGCCAAAAAAGAAAACTATGCAGCTCTTAGTAGCCAAATAAAATATCTATGATTTTCAGCGTAGTAGGTACCTTTCTATGTACTGATATCTTTGTGTTGGTCCAATTTCTCTTTGCACAACATGATTGATATTTTGATTTCATGTTGGTTGATGCAACCTCCTACTATGCTTAGTTACCAATAGGCAAGCGACGAACCCCTAGTCTACTTCTCAAGTACTCTAAGGTATCCTTCGGTAATGGTTTTTTGAATATGTCTGCAAGTTGTTCTTTTGATTGTACATATTCCAGTATTACTTTTTTGTCTTGTACTTGTTCCCTCCAGTAGTGATACTTTATAGATATGTGCTTTGTCTTTGCGTGTATCACAAGATTCCTTGAAATATTATAGCACTTGTATTATTAGAATATATCATCACTGGTTCAATTATCTCTTCATTCATTCTTTTTAGTAATTGATTTATCCATGCTATGTTAGAAAAAATTATAGTAGCGACAACATACTCTACTTCTGCACTTGACTTAGATATACATCTTTTCTTCTTGCTAATCCAAGTAACTACTCTTTCTCCAAGAAATAATTCTCCACCAGTAGTACTTTTTCTATCATCTATATTCCTAGCCGAGTCAACATCAGTATAGACCTTTGATTGAAATTTTCCTTCTCTTTTATACCATAGTCCATAATCCTGAGTATTCTTCAAATATATAAAAAATATTTTTACAACAGTCATATGTCATTCCCCTGGGTTAGAAAAAATCTTGCAACTATTCCTACTGCATGTGCTATGTCAGGTCTTGTATGAGCAACATACATCAATTTACCAATCATAGCTCTATATAAGGTTTTATTTACCTCACCTGTCTTGTCTTCTTTTGTCAGTTTGCATCCTATCACCATAGGTTTCTGACTGGTTTTGATTCCTCCATTTTGAATGTCTTTAGTACTTCCTTGATGTATTTTGATTGAGTAATTTAGATACCTATAGTTTGTTGTAAAATTTGCAATCCTAGAAAAATTGGATCTGACCAAATATCGGCATCTAAAATTCTTTCCTCATTTCATCTACAAATGAAGTGCATAAGTTATCATTACACCAAAATATAATATCATCAACAAATATTTCAGCAATAAGTGTCTTATCATCACTTCCTCCTTTTAAGTACAAATTATTGTTGTCACTTGTTCTAGTAAATCCAATACTTATAAGATATGAATGCAATCTTTCATACCATGCTCTTGGTGCTTGGTTCAGTCCATATAATCTTTATGTAACTTACATACCATGTGTGTCTGATAAGGATCAACAAATCCCGAGTCAGTTTTTTCAATGTATACCTTCTCTTTCAGTATTCCATTCAAAAATGTGGACTTCATATCCATTTGATATACCTTGAATCCTTTATATGAAGCGTATGCAAGTAGTATTCTTACTCCTTCAAGTCTAGCAACTGGTGCAAAGGTTTCTACATAGTCTATTCCTTCTTGTGCATACCCTTTGCAAACCAATCTTGATTTATTTATGATTACATTATCATGTTCATTAATTTTTTTTCTGAAAATCCATTTGGTGCCAATGATATTTTTATCACTCGGTCGCGGTACTAATTTCCATGTCTTATTTTTCTATATCTGCTCAATTTCCTCATTCATGGCATTAAACCATTCTTAATTTTCTAATGCATCTTTAACATTCTTAGAATCAAATTCAAAAATTAAATAGGTGTCATCTCTAAACTTACATCTTGTTAATATGCTTTCTCTTTTATCTCCAATGATCTGATCTTGTGGATGGTGTCTTCTTACATATCTAGCAAGTATAGGTTCAGTTATTGGTCCTTCATTATCTTCCTTTATAGGTTCATTGAATTTTGGTTCATGATCTTCTAATTCATCATTTTCTTGATTCTCAGTCTATGGTACCTGTTTCCTGGTGACATTAATCTGTTCCCTGGTAATATTACCCTATTACCCAGTAATGCTACTTACTGTAATCGTCAGGTTCTCTCATGTTGTCCTCATTATTTACTCACCAAATTCATCAGCTTTCTCTTTTCCACTCTCAATGATTTTGTTATCTGTCTTGTTTAAACATTTGTAATGTTTACTCTTAGTATAATATCCAAGAAATATTCTTTCATCTCTTTTCGAATCAAATTTTTCATTTCTCTCATCTTTCAGAATATAACACCTACTACCAAATATTCTAAAATAACTTACCTTGGTTGTATACCCATACCATAGCTCATAAGGTGTTTTGTTTGAGTCTTTCTTTAGTTGTACTTAGTTCACTATGTATACTACTATGCTAACTCATTCTCTCCAGTATATTTGTGAAATTTCATTCTCAATCATCAATGTCCTAGCACGATAAACAATTGATCTATTCCTTCTTTCAAAAATCTCATTCTGTTGTGGTGTCCTTCGTGCATAAACTTGTCTTTTGATTCCATACTCATTACAAAAGTTAGTGAACTCATCAGAAATAAATTCACCTCCTCTATCAGATCTCAAACACTTCAAATCTCTATCAGTTTCTTTCTCCACTTTACTTTTATACCACTTAAAAATCTTAAATGCTTCAGATTTTTCTTTTAGGAACATGACAATCATCATCCTAGATAGCTCTTTATTCTCATTGGTCCACATAGGTTTGTATGAACTAACTCCAAAATTTCATTAGATGAATTTTTTTCTCTTGAAACTAGATTTTTACATCTTTTCCATTTGACAATTTTTCCGCATAACATGGTCTCATTTAGATAAGCTTGATAAGCCTCTAACTTTTCTTTTTCTACTAATCTTAACCATGTTGTCAAAATTTACATGAAAAATTATTTTTTGGAATAGCCATATATCTTCATTCTTTTCTAATAAACAAGTAGTTTCAGCTATGCCAAGATAGAATAGGTTACCTTTAGATTGTTCACCAGTACCAATCAATTTTCCTTTTCCATCATAGATTCTTTATTTTCTATTTTCAAATGCAACTCGTTGACCTGTGTTATTCAACTGTGAAACACTCAATAGATTGTACCTAATTAATTTTACCTAATAAGCATTTTCACATTTGATTTAATATGTTCAGCATAATAATACCTTTTCCTTTCACCTAACATGGTGTATCATTTCCCTTTCTTACTTATCCTCCATCATAATGTTCAAGAAATTTAAATTTTCCTTTATCACCAGTCATGTGATGTGTACAACCACTATCAATAACCCAGATATCATGTTCACTAACTTTAGAGATAAGTTCTCTTTCTGCATACCTTTCATCCTCATCAAAATCATCTTTCAATGCTACATACACTATCTCAATATCTTCATCACTATTAGAGTTACTATCATTAATTTTATCTTCAAAAATGTAGCAACCTTTTTTACCTTTATCTTTGTAATCTTGTTTATCTCTTCTGTCATACTGTTGGTTGCTTGTGAAGTCTCGTTCATCCTTTCTATCATTAGATCTATCACATCTTCATCATTCTTTTTGTTAGGGAATCTTGCCGAAAAATGACCAATCTCTTTATAGTTAAAGCATATAAAAGGTAGTTTACCTTTATATCTTCCTTTACCTCCATGTAATCTTCAAGTTCATCAAGTTCCTTTTCATCACTATCACTATCACTATCACTATGACTATCACTATCACTATCACTATCGCTATCACTATTATTTCTGATTATGTGCTTGCTACTAGATTTAAAAATTTTCAAAGTAGTCATAAATGTTGATTCCATAGATGTGCAATAATGCTGTCCAAGTTATTTAGCTCAAAAGAAATCAATCTTCCAACAAGACTATCAATAGTAATGTTATTTGCAAGTGCTGCTCTCATTTCATGAAATTCAGAGACTCTTATAGAATAAATAGGAAATAGAGTTCTTAGAATATTACTCACAATTGTGTCTTCATCAATGGTTCCACTAGAACCTCAAATAACATTAATAACTTATTTAAGTCGGTTACTGTATTGTGTGATGTTTTCTCCTTCATTCATTCGCATGTCATCAAATTTAATACGAAGAATTTCAGCTTTGTCACTCAGTACATTTGCATTTCCTCCATAAACTAGTGTAAGTTGATCCCACATCTTCTTTGTAGTAGTACAATTCTTGATATCTTCAAATTTTTAACCTTTAAGTGAAGAAGCAATCTCCACCATGATAAGTTTATGTTCATGTTTTTACTTCAATTGATTCACTGTCGAAGCTCTAGTAGGTAATATGAATTCATCTCCAAGGAAATCTTCAATGTTGCTTAGAATTCTTGATAGATATAATCTCATTCTACTTGTCCATGTATGGAATTTCTCCCTATCCATTTTAGGTACATCTCTCTTATACATATTCTTATCTTTAGCTCAAGTCCTTTAAATAAAATTCTAAGCACTGTTGTTCCTTAATAAGCATTGTATGCTCTGATACCAATTGTTAGAATATCTGAGATGGGGGTGAATCACTTAAAATCAGTTTCCTCTCAAATTATCCTACAGTCCCAAATTTCTCCAAATATATACCAAAACAAATTCAATCATATAAAACTTATCTTAGTGAAAATGTATTATGTAAACTTAAACTTTGATCAATAGTGTTTATCGAGTGTCATTAAATTCATACTGTGATTACTGATCAAGGTCAATAAAATAAAGTGTAAAGTAAAATAACAATCCACAACATTCATACACATCTACACAGATTGTTAACATGGAAAACATGTTAAGGTAAAAAACACCTGGTACTGGTAACTTAAAATATCTTCACTCTTTTTAAGTGAGCGTGGTGAGGAGCCAACCCTATTAAAGGTTACAATGCACACTATTAAATGTGACCTTGTTAGAGGATTTAAAACTAATAGTTCTCTCTTGACCAGACATTCACTATGGGGTTAAGAAGAAAACAATCAACATTCTTTAAATGTTATAAAAATAACTCACTTTCCCACTCGGTTAAGAGATTTATTTGTAATAGTGGTTAAACAGATACAATAATGATCTGATTTAAATACAACTCTGATTTGTAGATATTTAGATCTATTCTAAATACATAATACCTTTGATTGATTTTTTCTCTTAAGTTCATCTCATACTTTTTCTTCTTTGTAATCCTCTTCAATCTATTTTCTCAGTTATGTCTATAGAAATGCTTGGTGCTATCTTTAACCAGTTAGATCAATTATGCATCAAATTTGCATGTATGCTTCAACATTTGTCAACACACATGATTCATAAATGAATCTGTTGTCTCTTATATAGACATCATTTATCATTTAATTTTCATCCTTCAGATCTTGCCTCTTAATCTCCATCGTTCATTTTCTCGCTTGATCCTTCCTCGACAGTTGTGTTAAAAACATGTTTCAATATCTGTCATCCGATCTTGATTGAATTTTCATAACCGTTTGATAAAATAACAAAATTTATCTTTTACCTCAAAATCATCAATTGCAAGATCAGTATCCAAGTCGGTCTCAATTTGAATTAATTTCTCAGTGTTAGTATTAACCATGTTGTGTTGGAAATCCCATTCTCGGTTAACACTGTTGCTCGGTATACATTGTATTTTACTCGGTTATTACTGTCTCTCGGTGTATATAGAACTCTTCTTTTACCGACCACATAAATATTTTTTATTTTGGATTTTCAATACATAACAAATATTTTTCATTGTAATAACACTCAAATAAGTTGACATCAATGACAATACATTAAATGATAATGTTTATCATCACTTCTACAACTCGGTCGAATATCAACAAATGACTTCAATCATATAATTAGTTGTAGTTCATCACATATTCACTATCTAAATTACATTTAAACAAAAAATAGGTCTTATATTGACTAACCTACAGTTAATATGTGTGATCTATTGTACTCATAAAAAATGTTAATAATCCCTTAGACATTAGTACCAAGAATATGACAAGTAATTTGTGCATACACACTTTTATATCTTCTAAACAATTATGTCTCTTTTTTTGTAACACCTTGTTCAAAATTTAGAAAATAAGTCAAACTAACATGTGGAAAAATATTGTTTTGAAAATATTGAATAAAAATGTCTTCTAATTGGTAAAATATAATAGTTTAATAAATAAGAAAGAGTAAAAACAATTTGAATCTTTTTCTTTTAGAGTACAAGGATAGTGTTTTGCAAGAATATTTTAGCGATAGAAGAAGTCATTGCATAAACTATAAAATATTTTAACACTGTTCTAGGGTCATATTGTCTGTTGTATATCTCCAAACAAGGAATCTTAATGTGTTGTGGTTGTTGTGTGTCAAGGATCTCAATGAAAAGTGGGATACTTGCCAAATATGTAGCTATAATCCATTTTATTGGGTTATGTTGGCCAATTATTTTTTTGAATGATAAAATATTTAACAATAAGTACTTTATGGTTGCTTATATGGATGAATTTCATTGTGAAAATTAGATTTTGATGGGAATTTGAAGGTGTAGTAGATTAGGTAGGTGATAAGTCATGGTAGGTTGGTGGCTCACTGATGGTTGGAAAACAAAATTGATATTCATTAAGGTGCAATATAAGAATATTTATTAACACAAATCACTTATATAGATAGCATCACCATGTTGTGGTATGGTATCCATGAAGGAAAATGTGTATGTAGGAACATTTTCTATAGATCAGATTTTTAGATTGTTAGTCCAAGTTTTGTAATTGTCCTTTTGTATGATTTCCTGAGGTGTCATTATGTATTTTGGTTACTTTAAGTCCCTTAAGTCTTTTGAGCCTAGCCATTCACTAAAACTGTTAGCCCTATGGTTCGATCGTGCCTTGAAAAAGTAAAAGAGATTATTTGCTAACTAATTGTTTGAACAGGTTTGAACTTAGTTCAAACCGGTTCAAGATCATTCAAGGTAGTTCATATTTCTAAGACACTTGACAGGTGTATAAAGATGGCAGGAAAAGATTCATGTGCTAAAAGTCATGGGAAATTCTGAAATTCCAATTACAGAATTAAGATATATCAATGCGGGAGTTTTGTGTGAAGGTTGGTTTGTTTAACTGATATGATTAAACAATGTTGAACAAATGTGAACCATATTTAACATAGTTCAAGAGTGTTCAAGGATATTCAAAAGGAGATACAAGGCAACTTAAAGTGTAATCGTCTGACACCTCAGTGGTGAGTCCTACAAACGGGTTTGCATTTAATGCAAAAAGGTGATGAGTTAAGTTGGAACATCTGAGGCACCCAAGTAATCATTAATTGGTACGACATGAGGGTTTGTGCGAGTAGAATTTATGGATTGCATTTATAAACTCTCAAATCATATCTTTTTCTTTTATTGCCATGATAAAGATTTGTAACTAATGATTAAACTCTTCACAGTCTCTAATTAAGCTCGTCATTCCCCCTATATTTTCAAATAATGTCACTATTGAGAAACAAGTTAATGGAAGGTAAGGACATTGGAGCTCGACTAATCAGAATTTTCTGTGAAGCAAGGTGAGTCAGGCTACCCTCACTACATTGTTTTAAATTTTAAATTGCAAAAATATATAGATAATTATGTAGTAGATATAAGATTTTTGTAGTTATGAAATTTGATTTTCACCTGTTTGGGAGTGTTTTGAGTCTAGTTTGTGAAGGCACAGTTGTGATAGATATTGACCTAAGGGGTTATGACATAGAAGGGTTATCATAAAGTCTTTCCAATTCCCTAAAAGGCACTCCAACTTTGGAAATTTTACATAGTGGACTGTGCGCTGCTATGACATTGCCTCCTATAGTAATTTGCCCTAAATTTATTTTTGAATGTATTCATAACTATGATCAAATAAATTAATCAATTCTTAAAAAGGATGGTAGCATCTTTATTTCACATAATAGAGAAATTGTATTTCTATCTTTTCAAATCCCAGAGAAAACCTTTTTTTCCTTTTCCCCTGCACAATATTTGGTCAAATTTAAGGAGAATGCAGATGGGAACCATACATTTATGGCCAAGCATTGGTTATTAAACCCTAAGAGAGGAGGCTCATGGATCCACAAAAATTTTAACAGAGACCATGTACACTCCTATATTAGTGATGTCATAGTTATGCTACAAAGAGTAAGAGGGTCACCAGAAGATTCTTTTCTTATTGGTTGTTCTGTTACGTTCAAATTTTCATAGAAGGAAAAAAAACCTTGGACTGGGCTGAGTTAATTTCTAGTTCTTGAGAGAACAACTTAACAAATCAAAGTTAACAGGCATTAGTTTATTTATGTCTTCCTATCTCATGTATTTTTTGGCCTATAGTAGACAGTGAAATGGAATCCCGCATGAGCCATGGACTGATGGAATGTGTGTCTATGAGAATTTCCCTATTTTACATAATACCAATATAATCCATAACTATAGGAGGGTGCATGATAGATTTATTGGAAAGCTCTAGTTTGAATTGACCAGAAAATCAGCTAGAAGGATGAGCCCCAAAGCCCAAGAGTTTGTTACTAAGTTTGGAAGATTTTACTTTCAATTCTCTAGGTTTACCTATATTAGGGTTGGTAGCTTTGAAGATTCACCTGTGAGGTTTCCCAAATACGCCTTTGACTATTTTGTTCTTGCTGAATTTTGTAGATAGCCTACCACTATGCTCAAAATATTCCTCCCTGAAGAAGAATGGGAAAAATATTTCCCTATGCAGTTGGGTAAACTTTTATGTAATTATATGGATAATGCAATAATTATAACAAGTGATCTACGACACTTTGATTTCAAGTTTTACACAAACAGAACAAGTTTTGACAATAAAAACTATGCTAGTGGGAGCCTAAAACTAAGATCACATATGTTTCTCATCTCTCATCCTGAGGATTTTTGGGAGGATTGCATTAATGAGTCCCAAGTGAAAGAAAGGGAACATAAAAGATTATGCACTTGTCAAATCTTGTCTATGAGGCTCGAGATAAATGTAGAATGTGTGACTGATGATGGTTCTAGTCTAATTGAACTAGGTTTTAAAAAACCAACTGAAAATGAAGAGTGTGTCATTGATTGAACTAAAGATGAAGAAGATGATATTGGACAAAGAATCTAACATGTTCTCCACTTAAATAAATAGTGGTTGTCAACTAAAAGGAAACAAAGGCGGTCTAATTCTAAAAAATTTGAAGTTAAAACTTATTGTTTGTCCTCCTCTCCCTCTGTTTCTAATGTTCCTACAACTATTGATAATGTAGGTTCCTCGGGAAAGCAGCGAGGTAGGAATTCCAAGAAAAAGGCTAATATAGAGTGTGCACAGGTGTGGTTTCTCCTCGGAGGATTACCAGGTGAAATAATTAATCCAAAAGTAAAGATAAAATAGCCCAAGAGAACATAAAGACCATTAACCTGGATGATGATAAGTTTGGAAACATGCGCTACCAGATAGGTGAAGATGAGTAGATAGGCAAAGATATTTTTGATCTGGATGATGTGACGCTGGATATCATGGACACCCTAGTAAAGACAACTAAGTAGCCTATTGCAAAAAACACTACTCCCAAATGGCCAACTTCCTCTTTAAATAAGAAGCGTAGCCTTTTTATTATTTCAATCCCCGTGCAAGATATTGTTAGGAGATATGTTCTGAAAATACCAAAGGCTAAGAAGGTAAAAAGCACCACCCAGATGTTTGTAGATTCAAAGAATAGAAAGTGGGCTATTGAGGTAGCCAATTATAAGCACAAATATTAAGGACAAGAACTTGCAGCTGATGATTTTGAAGTTATAAAAATCAAGCTAGGAACCATGGATAGGGAAGGCAAAGAGCATTTGTTTAAAGAAACTATTGGAGATTTGCTTCTATGCAAATAATTGATTGTATGTTTGTCATTGATGACAACATATAATACACAATGGTGTTATATATGTAGTTATTAGTACAGATTTTTTGGAGCTATGCATGTTTACTTCCATGATTTATACATGTTCTAGATGCTATGTGCATTCACTTCGAGTTAGATATGAAGTTTGAGTTGAGTTATGTTAATCAGTTGTGATAGTTACAGTGACTGAAGATTTTAAGTGAAGATCCAAAGTAATTACATTATTTCTTTAGTTGCACCTATCTTTGGGATATGGGTGTTTGTATTCATGTTTAGTTATGAGTTAAAGATAATTATCTAAAGGCACAAAATGTGTTCTATCAGAATCGTGAAGTTGGAGTTAATTTGGTGGAGCCAACTTTGTGAAGTGTCGCGTCTATTTAGTTTGGGTTGCATGATTTTAATCAAGTTGCGTGCTTGATGTGGTCAACGAAAGAAGTATTGAAGAGGCTCCTAGAGCTGACGAAGATCACATATTTTGGGTAGATACTTATAGTAGTTCATTTGGTGCACACTAAGTATGGATAAGAAAAGAGATAGAAAAGTACAGAATAGAAAGTCTAGTGTTGTGGGATAGTAGAGACATTTCATTCATCAAGAAAAGATCTATGTGAAGAAGAAGTTGAAGTATACAACACACTAGAACTGATCAAGATAGTAGGTCTACTCAAATAGTTCATTTATCAGATATAGTGCATATCTATTTTACTGAAGGTTGCAGCCTTCATCATTTTAGCAGTGAGCTTTTGGACAGTGAGTCCTCACCCCTAACAGGGTTATTTGTAAAAGAATCCTAATAGGGTCAAACCCTTAACTAGGTCATTGTATTTATTGCATCATAAAGAACAACTCCTAACATGGTTCAAGATCTCCTAACAGGGATAATTATACTCAAGTATAGTTCTTTGTGGGTTGTAATTCCCACCGGGATTTTTACCTATTTGGTTTCCCCGTACCCAAAATTGTTGTATTCTATCTTGTGTTATCTGAATGTGTTAATGCTTAATGTTATTCTGTAATTAATTGAAGAAAAGATTAAACTAGGTGATAATTGATTTGCCCCCTCTCAATTATCCCTTGGGACTATTCCAACAATTGGTATCAGAGCCAAGTGCCTTGGAGAGAAATCCTAACAACTTAAGGTAGATCAGATGGCATACTTCAGGAAAGAGAGTCCTAAGTTTGATGGAGAAAACTATCTTGAATGGAAGAAAAAAATGATAACACATCTTTAGTGAATTGGATTTGAGTTCTATGAGATTGTCACTCATGCAATTGAAGTTCCCACCTTGAAAGACCTTGCAGAAGAAGACTCTACAATTAAACAAAAGTAAGTGTTCACTCAAAATGCAATTGCCAAAGAAGCTCTAATTAGTTCCCTATCTGAGAGTGAATTTTCTAAGATCAAGAAGGTAGATAAAGCTTACTCTATTTGGAAATAATTAGAAGATATGTTTGAAGGAGACATCTGAGCGAAGAATGCACGCAGAAAGACATGGAAGAAAAGATACAAAAACTTAGAGATGCTACCTAAAGAAAACATCAGAGCATAAAATCAGAGAATTAATGAAGTATTTTTAGGTATCAGGAACAATGGTGGAGAAATTTCAGAGGATGATATAATGGACAAACTAATGACCATATTGTCAGTAGACTATGAGAGAAAGATCAATATCTTAGATGAGACTATGCAATTTTCAAAAGACTTCAAGAGGGAGACTTTGATTAGCAAAATATCTACATTTGATATACCAAGATTGAAGATAGAACCTAAAAGTGAGACAACTTACAAATCCTCAGTCCACAACAAGAAATATATAAGCATCACTAGTAATAATGAAGAAGTGGATACAAAACTAGAATAAATCATTGCTATAATTGCGAAGAAAGAAAGGAAAGGTAAAGGGAAATATGTAGGAAAACTACCATTCAAATATTTTTCATGAAACAAAGTTGGTCACTTTTCCTCCAAGTGTCCTACAAGAGAAAAGAAGTTCAGATCAGATTACAAGCCCAAGTACACTAAGGAATGTTATCATGTTGAAGGTCATGTAACTGATGATGATTCAGGAGAAGATGAAAATGGATTAATTTACATTAAAGACATTGAGAAGATGCTTGAATAAATGGACAAAGAAGATGAAGAAAAAGCACAAGAGTTAGCATTAGTTTCAAAAGCTGACATCAGAACTGACTGGATCATTGACAACAGATGTTCACACCACATGATAGGAGACAAAGATAGATATGTACATTTGGACAAGTACAAAGGTGGCATGGTTATATTTTGAGATAATACTCCCAAACCTATCATAGGTAGAGGTTCTATCACCTTAGATGGAAAGAATAAGATAGATGATGTTCTTTATGTTGATGGCTTACATCATAACTTACTAAGTGTTGGACAGTTGCTTGATAAAGGATATCAGTTGGAATTCAAAAACAACTAGTACATAATTAACAACAAAGAAGGAGACATGATTGCATCAGGCTCAAATACCAAAGGTAATGTTTTTATTCTCAATTCAGAAGTAAGTTGTTTTTTTGCAAAAGTGGATGACAGTTGCCTATGGCACAAGAGACTTTGTCATATCAATTTTGATAACATAGTCAAGATAAGTAATGTAAAGGTAGTAAGAGACCTTCCAAGTATTGCAAGACCAGTTGACACTATGTTCATGGAATGTGTAATGGGGAGGCATGTGAGGACTTCATTCAGGAAAAAATAAGACTTTGCTGAAAACAAATTAGATCTGATACATATAGACCTATGTGGACCTACTTAGACAAGATCATACTACGGAGAAAGGTATTTTATTTTGTTCGTTGATGATTTCTCAAGGATGATGTGGGTTGCATTCTTAAAAGAAAAATATGAGGCTTTTGAGAAGTTCAAAATATTCAAAGCTAGGGTTGAGAATGAATCTGGATTGAAGATAAAATGTGTGAGATCTGATAGAGGAGGAGACTTCACCTCTGACCATTTTTATGATTACTGTGAAGAAAATGGAATCAAAATAAAGTTAAGTACACCTAGAACTCCTTAGCAAAATGGGATTACAGAAAGAAAGAAAATAATAATACTTGACACAATGCGCACTATCGTGATTGAAGGAAATGTTTCCAATACCTATTGGAGAGATGTGGTCAATACAATAGTCTATACTATCAATAGAATACAATTGAGGCCCGATGCTGACAAGACACCTTATGAACTTTGGTTTGGTAATGTACCTACTGTAAAATACTTTAGAATATTTGGAAGTAAGTACTACATCAAGAGAGATGATATTATTGGCAAATTTGACGCTAGAAGCGATGAAGGTATTATTCTTGGTTACTCTACTAAAATCAAAGCCTATAGATGATTTAATTTAAGATCGAAGAATATCATTGAAATTACTCATGTTAAGATTGATGAGAAGTTTAAAATTCAAGAAAGATACTATGAATGTGCTCCCATGACTGAAGATGAGCCCATACCCATCAATAAGGACACAATTATTCAAGAAATGTTTGACTGTATTGATGTCTCATACAACAATCCTGAACCAAGTGAAGAAGAATCACAAATTACAGATGAGAGTGTCACTTCTAAGAACTCAAAATACACATCCAAATACCACTCTAAGGATGAAATCATTGGAGATCAGAGCACTAAAGTCTTGACAAGATCCAGAGAAAAAGGTTCAACTACTGATGAAGAAGTATGCTTACTTTCTTAGATTGAACCCTTCAGTGTTGAAGATGCATGAAAATATTTAGATCGGCAAAGTGCTATTCAAGAAGAATTAGATCAAATAATCAAGAATGAAATATGGGAACTGGTCCCTAGACCTCATGAAAACAATGTGATTGGAAAAAAGTGGATATTCAGGAACAAAATGAATGAAAAAGGCACAGTGGTAAGGAACAAAGAGAGATTAGTATGTAAAGGATATGCACAAAGAGAAGGAATAGCCTACACTGATACATTTTCTAGTATAAGAAGATTGGAAGCTATCAAGTTATTTTTGGCCTATGCAACATTCAAGAACCTCAAATTATATCAAATGGATGTCAAGTTAGCTTTTCTGAATGGTGACTTGAAGGAAGAAGTCTACATAGAGTAGCCTAAAGGATTCAAACTTTTAGACAAAACAGACATGGTATACAGACTAAAGAAAGCACTTTATGGACTTAAAAAGGCCCTAAGAGCTTTGTACGAGAGACTCGATGGTTACTTAACAATGATAGGATTTAGAAAAGGAGTAATAGACTATAATTTATTCATAAGAGAGACTGATGAACGATTACTACTCATTGCTTTTTTTGTTGATGACATTATCTCTGGAGGTAATGACAAACATAGTGCAGAATTCACCAAAGAAATGAAAAGTGAGTTTAAAATGAGCATGATTGAACCTATCAAATGTTTTCTTGGATTGAATGTAAAACAAAGAGACAAAGACATATTCATAAATCAGTCTAAGTATGTGAAGGAGATATTGAAGACTTTCAAAATGGAATATTGCAAACCAATAAGCACCCCCATGATAACAGGAAGCAAGCTTTCTAAAGGTGATGATTCCACATCAGTTGACAAGACTCTATATAAGTCTATGATTGGAAAACTCATATATCTTACTCAATCTAGACCTGATATTTCTAATGTAGTTGGCATTGTTGGAAGATTTACAGATGAACCTAAAAAAAATCACCTAATGGAAATAAAAAAGAATATTGAGATACTTAAAAGGAACTATAGACTATGGTTTATGGTATCCTAACTCAGATAATATACAACTTCATGTGTATACTGATGTTGATTGGGTAGGTTGTGTTGATAACAAAAAGAGTACATTAGGAGGAGCAGTATTTCTCAGAGATAGATTGGTCACTTGGACAAGTAAAAAGAAAAATTGTCTCTCTCAGTCAACAATAGAAGCTAAGTATGTTGCAACAACATTGAATTGCTCAAAAATGGTTTGGATCAAACAAATGATTAAAGACTTTGGTATTTAGATTGATTATCCTATTGTTATTCACTGTGACAACACTAGTACTATAAGCATGTCAAAGAACCCTGTGATGCATGCAAAGATAGAACACATTGAGATCAAATACAACTTTCTAAAAGAAAAAGTTGCAGATAGAGAAGTAAAGTTAGATTATGTGAGCACTAAAGAACAATTAGCAGATATTTTTATAAAGCCATTATCAAAAGATACTTTTGATTATCTCAGGGAGAAGCTGGGAGTAATTCCCTTTCCTAAGTCTAATTATAATTTGTAGCAAGAACATCAGTCCTTGGTGACTGATGAATGGTTGAATACTCTACTTCTATAGTAGTACCTGTGCCTAATGGTGTTTAACACCCTTTTCCATTGATGTCAAAGGGGGAGTATTAGTAAGGGGGAGCATATACTCTGGGGGAGTATACTTTTAGAAGAGCAACAATAGTGAAGAGGAACTTTTGATGAGGATATTGAGAAGATTGTAAAAAGAAGGAAGACACTTTAATTTGATGATATCATATTTTTCCATCAATGTCAAAGGGGGAGATTGTTGGAGATTTGCTTCTGTGAAAATATTTGATTGTATGTTTTTCATTGATGACAACATATAATACACAATGGTGTTCTATATGTAATTATCAGTACAGATGTTTTTGATCTATGCATGTTTACTTCCATGATGTATACATGTTCTAGATGCTATATGCATTCACGCTGAGTCAGATATGAAGTTTCAGTTGAGTTATGACAGTTACAATGACTGAAGATTATCTGTGAAGAGCCAACGTAATTACACTATTTCTTGAGTTGCGCCTATATTACGGATATACATGTTTGTATTCATGTTTAGTTATGAGTTAAAGATAATTATCTAAAGGCGCCAAATGTGTTCTATCAGGATCATGAAGTTAGAGTTAGTTTGGTGGAGCCGACTTTGTGAAAGAGTTAGCTTGATGTGGCCAACTAAAGAAGTATTGAAGGGACTCTTAGAGCCGATGAAGATCACATATTTTGGGAAGATAATTATAGTAATTCATTTGGTGAACGCTAAGTGTGAATGATAAGAAAAGAGACAGAAAAAGTATAGAACAAAATGTCCATTGTTGTGGGATAGTAGAGACATTTCATTCATCAAGAAAAGATCTATGTGAAGAAGAAGTGGAAGTATACAACACACTGGAAATGATCAAGACAACAGGTCTACTCAAACAATTCATTTATCAGATATAGTGCATTTACTGATGGTTGCAGCCTTCATCATTTTAGCAGTGAGCTTTGGGATAGTGAGTCCTCACCCCTAACAGGGTTATTTGTAAAAGACTCCTAATAGGGTCAGAGCCTTAACCATGTCACTGTACTTATTGATTGTAAAGAACAACTCCTAATAGGCTTACAAGATCTCCTAACAGGGATAATTATACTCAAGTACAAATCTTTATGGGTGTTAATTCCCACTGGGGTTTTTACCTATTTGGTTTCCCCGTAAACAAAATTATTGTGTTCTATCTGGTGTTATCTGAATATGTTAATGCTTAATGTTATTATGTAATTAATTGAAGAAAAGATTAAACTAGCTGATAAGTGATTCACCCCCCCCCCCCTCAGTTATCCCTTGGGACTATTCCAACAGAATCAACCCAGCAAATGATTATGACATCCTAGTAGGATAAAAAGAGAAAAAGGAGATGAAGCAGGCAATTGTGTCGCTATCTTAGTTTATTAATACCTTCTACAATTTTGATGCTACTCCTTTGATTCAGTCTCTGGAGGTCTTTAACCTAAAATTTGTGGAAAGAAATAACTTGTTCAACCAAGTTCAACGTGGCCTGGTTCTAGTGTATTATGTAGAAAAATAGATAAATGAGATAATCAAAAGAAGCCTCAAATACATTAAATATTCAAAAAATATTCTTTATGATACTGAGGCCATAATTGGGGAATTACAAATACAATGACACGTCTGGGACAAAGAGGAAGAAAATTAGGCCCTGCAATGAGAAAATTCTTGGAGATAGCTACGACTTTGTCAAGTTCTGCACAAATAAGTGATTGAAATCCACTTAAGAATAAAATTTATTTATATTAAGAAAGAATATCAACTGGCGTATTTCTATCATCCAAAATACTATCACTAAAACCAAAGAATCTGAGCCTAAGGCTAGACAAATTTTAAAAGCTACACTGAATGAACTATAGATCATTAAATTCACTTATACTTACTCAGTGAATTATGAAGATTAGGAAATAAAAGTGGCTCTGGAAGCCTTTGAGGGGATCATGAAAGTAGTTAAGGAGAAATCCAATCCAAAGGCCTAAATCCTCAAATGAAGAAAGGAAGCCTCAATGGCCTGAATCTTGAACTCTAAGATCTCCTATTTTCATGTTTCCAAGGATCTTGTTCAAGCACGCAAAGAGTGGAAGCCCACCCAGTCTGTTGTCGATGAAGAAGGAAGCCCTGCTAGAAGTCAGGAGCATGCCACTTAAAAGGAGCTCTATTTGTAAGTTTAGTTTTCTTTGAAATTACATACAAATTCTTAAGGACAAGTGTCCTATTTACTTTGGTTCTTTGTTTATAACAGTTGTCTGAGAAGTCAGGTTTTTGGGGAGACCTCTCGATATGTTAAAACTATAAACAGTGCTACTAAAAATGGTGAAAGGGTTTGAATTACTTACCAAAAATTAGATACTTTTGATTTTTGGGGTTAGTCTTTAGATATTTTGATAGATATTGGAATGAATCTGAGGACACTATTGAAATAATATTTTATATTTTTTTTTGTGTTGCAAATCTGGAAATACATTGCGATTAAATTTCAAATCTTTGTTATTTGAAACAAGTGAACAAGTTTTGTGTGTTGACATTTTGTTTCATTCTGTCCAGTGTATTTTGCAAATTCATAAGTGGCTTGATTCTTTCTATAATCTATTATTTTATATTTTATGTTCTTTCAATTTCATGTAATCTTCGTTGATACAAAAAGTGTGTTTTCTCTCTCTTCCTTTTGTATTTATCTATCTTTATCTGAAGCAATATTGTTGTTCTTATCATTCAAGAATGATGTGTTGATGATAATTATTCAATTGTGTATTGTTAAATTGATGTTTACAAAAATGTAGTGATGTTACAGAAATGTGTATACCTAAACTGAGCACAGTCAATGTATGACATGTTTTCTCGGGCATTGAAGAAGACCAAAGTGATTTTCAGTTCTAATCGAGTTCACTCGATCATTATAGTAATGGTCGAGCAATAAAGGATTACAACATTAACTGAGTTATGATTTTAGTGTCAGCTGACTAAACACTAGTAGAATTTGGGCAATAAATGACCAAGTGACTAAAATTTTTAGTCATGTGACTAAAATTTTTAGTCACATGACTAAAACTGAACATGTTCTACCCATTTTTTGCAATTCACAAATATAAATGACTAAATAAATGACCAATTTGGTCATCGGGTAAAATCACTACTAAAATGACTAAATAAATGTCTAAATAAATGACTAAATAAATGACCAATCTGGTCATCAGGTAAAATAACTAAATAAATGACCAATTTGGTCATCGGGTAAAATGACCAATTTGGTCATCGGGCAAAATGACCAAATAAATGACCAAATATTTCAATTTAGGTACCTAAAATGAACCTCAAATTTCAATTTGGTG
>MU223299.1:1076721-1107155 GCA_018584345.1 Thuja plicata | reverse complement strand
TATATATATAAGGTCAACTTTGGATTGAATGTGTGTAAGGTGTAATAAGTAGAAATTTTTTTGATATGAAGTGTGGAGGAAAAATCAAATTACATTCTGATTAAGGTCAGAACAAACTAAGGTACAATAGAATATTTGATCAGTAAGTATGTATTTTGAAACAAGATAAAAGATCTGAATCACTAAAGACAGTTGCTTCAAAAAACAAGCCAATCCATTGTTACTCTCTAACAATTGCAACAGTGATCCAAATCTCTTTTACAGAGTAGACTTAACACCCTTTTGTAAATCCTCTCACAAGGTGACATTTCTACATTTAAGTGTTTGAAGACCTCTAACAAGGCCACTCCTTATAGGTGATTAAATCCTCTAACAAGGTCACACCTAACAGTGTGCATTGTAACATGTAACAGTGTTGGCTCCTTACATGGCTCACTTTAGAAGAGTGAAAAATAGTAACTAGTTGAAATTGGTGGTTTTTTCCAAATTGGGTTTCCATGTTAAATCTTGTTTTCATATGTGTATATGTTATTTACTTTATGCTTTATGATTTATGTTTCTACACTTAATCACAAAAGGATAATTATAGTTAATATCTTAAAGATTTACTTTGTTAACTGAGTAACAACAAAATATCTATGGTAACCGAGTAACAGTGATAAGTTTGATTAAGACATCAAAAGGAATTAGATTTGTTTTTGTGGTAACTAATTCACCCCTCCCCTCTCAGTTACTCAACTCATTTACCACAATTGATATCACAGAAAAGTGGTTCTTTCAGGAAAGGTTTCAAGGCCTAAGTTGAATATCAGAGATGTACTATAGAAGGGAGATCCCCAAGCTTAACAAAGATAACTTTGATACATGGAAAGATTTAATGAGGCTACATCTATCTACTATTGGAGACACTGGTTTACAATTCCTAGATCACAAGTATGTAGAAACACAAAGACCTATGTCTGTGGATCAGATGGTCGACATGAAGAATTATAACATAATGATGATTGATATAGATTCTTCACTCATCTATTCCAAATTTTATGAACTCGAGGACTACCCTACTACCTATGATATGTGGAAGAAACTACATGATAGACATGGAGGAAATGATAATGTAAAGAGAGCCAAAGTAGAAAGTTTCAGATGTTAGTTTGATCGAATGAAAATGAATGAAGGAGAAGACATTAAAAAATATAGTGAAAGAATCAAGAAAAGTGTTAGTGCCATCAGAGCAGTCAGTGGAACAATTGAAGAGAAAATAGTTGTTAGTTAGATATTGAGAACTTTACTTCCTATCTATGCTATTATAGTTTCCATATATTCAAGAGATGAGGTGCAGTTAAGATATAATTCCAGATGCATTGGTTGGAAGGATAGCTGTTACCCTAAATTACAACATACAACAAAACAACCAGAAATAAGGAAAGATTGCATTTTTAGGAGTCTAATTAATACTATCCTTAATATATTATTGAATAAAAGTTCATTGTTACATTCATTATTAGTTATCATCATTGTACATTGAGTATTCATCACATTTGCAGAATTTCAAAAAAAAAAACTTATAACTGATCAATTACATTGTGCATTCAAACTGAGTGTAGTATACAAGTGTCTTTTCATATTTCACATAGAGCATCAATACTTTAAAAAAAAACCTAGGTTACCGCCAAGGATGTGTATCTTTAAAAAAAAAAAAAGGGATAGAGTTATTGTAATGCTTTATCATGTTCTTGTGCCATTTAAAGATGCAGATTAAGAGAAGTTAACAAAAGATGTAACTTATCTGAAGAAGAAGAGACAAGAAGGCCGAGTTTGAGATGTAGATTAGAAGCCAAGTGTCATGGGTTAAGAATAGGAGAGATGGATCCTGAGCTCTGTGTGTTTCAATAGAGAAAGTCGTGACCTCTACAAGTGTAAGTTCACCATCAGTTGGGAACGAGTCTGAAGTAGTGGCTGAGATGCCTAGTTTCAAGTTTGAGTCTCACGAATCCCACTACACCTCTCAACCAAAACTTTGATTCATTCCAAGATAACAGTGGTTGTGTAAAAACTACCAACTTCAAGTACTAGTTCAAAGTGAGACCAACCCCATCTATTATGACTTCTAAAATAATAGATTCTGAGCTTTGCAAGTTACCTCTGTAGGTGTTTCACACATTGGAGGTCACGGGTCATAACTCATATTCAATAGAGCCCAAGCTATTGAACTCCAAGTTTAACCAAATAAACCTCAAACTCCAGACAAATGCACAAAACATGCCATATGTTATGGCAGAGCAGGTTCAAACCCGCAGTTTCCCACAAATCTCAAGCTTCTTAACATACTCCAGATCAAATTCAGCGTCATAGATTATGGCTTCCAAACTCCAGTTCAAACAAGCATAGCGACGCCACAGAAGAGAAAACCCTAGGTGCAAAATGAAATCGACGAACAATATGCAATGTGTTTTACCCATCTTTGAAATCCACTGACCAACAAAGTTAATGCTATGTGAGTTCGCAGTGCCTCAGCATTCCCTTCATAGTGTTGTGATAGTACCTTCATGCCATGAAGATAACATTCCATCTTTTCAGTAATTTTTTTATGACAGCTACAAGCTTTTGTCGAAGCATTGAGCTTGAGTTACATAAACTTGACTATACTGTAGTCAGGTTGATATAAGTTAGGGTTATCTCATGCCATGATGTCAGTTTGAGTAGTGGAGTTAGGGTTTCTTTTCATTCAGGGTTAGGCATTTTGTAATAAGGTTGGTGGGGTATATACAAGATGTATCTTTATTTACCAACTTTAGGGGGGGCATTTTTGAGGGGCTAAAATTTAGGGCTTGATTTAGGGCACTTGTTAAGCCTTATAGTTTGCTAGTTTGGAGGACTTTTGGCGGGAAATGTTTTTTTGGAAAATTGAGCCATGTAGGCTATATAGTGGATCCTTTGCTTCATGCTTAGGGGTTCAAGATATTAGAGAGGAGTGATTTTAGTGAACTATCTGGTTCCTATAGCCTTTTTGATGCATTTTGTATCCATTGGATTATAGATTCTAGACATAGGGCATATAGTGAACTTCTTGTTCCTAAATGTTTTGGATACCATTTTTGTAATCTATTTTATCAGATTTTTGGAGGGTAATAAAGCATACAATCTATTTGTATCTGTCTTTTGAGTTTGGTTTTTCACATCCTGTTTCATCTTTTCTTACAAGTGTTTTATTAAATTTATATCCTAAAGAAATGAGTTTTATATTCCTTCCATAAGTAATCAATAATTCAAAGCCTTGTAAGAAATCTGTATGTTTACTGATTAGTCAAGCTATTCATGGTTCAAGCCTAGTAGTAAGATTTGTTAGCCTATATGTTGAACAGAGATCTAAAGTACCAAGCTTAAGCATATAAGTTAGGGTTTTCTGCATTATTGTCCAAATAAAGTTTGACCCCAATTTTCGTGTATCACCTCAGTTTTAATTACAGTTTTGTTTTCAAAGCTTCCTTATTCCATTTTCCCCATTAAGTTACTAATTAGGAGGTGATATCTCATATCAAATAGGAACCAGCCTAGAATCCGGAGGCTCCTTCTCAATCATAGTCCACCCATAGATAGAGAAGGTTCCCATTGCTAGGATAGAGTACTGTCAAAACCCCAGTGCCTGAGTTGGGGTGGTAATTCTAAACCTAAAATTTTTTTGGCATGCCCGATGGGACTCTTTGTGATACATGAACTGAATCCAAACAAGGATTGAAAAATAATTTGAGTATTTATAGTTCTCACATACTAGGAGAGGAAGAACTTTACAGAGAGAGACTAGAGGTCCAAAATAGCTCTCCTTCCAGCCTACAGAAAGGGGTAGGAAGCCAGGAAGGCCAAGGAAAATAAGATCTAATACAATTTCAGCTCCTCCCACTCACTACACTAATTTACCAAATTCTGATCAAGAATCTTCAGAAAGTTCTCCAGTACTTCAATTTCAAGTTGTTCTTGAGCCATCATCAGAAGAGGAATTACCTGAAGTTGTAGATTTTGATGCAGCAATACTAGCAAATGCTAGAAGATTTCCTTTTGTTCCATTTGATCAAGGCAGTCCTTTAAGGATTTCAAATCACAACAACATTCCTTTGGCAGCATTGAACGGATTGCCATATTTCACGGGAGAAGGAAAAACAACATCCATTGAGCACATCAAAGATATTTCTTCTCTTTTCAATGTCCAACACATCACAGAGGAGGATGTGGCTTTCAAGCTACTAGCTGCATCATTGAAGGGAAAAGCATTGGAATAGTTCTAGACCCTCTGGGTTGGATCCATTGCTACTTAGGATGCACTAGGTGAGGGATTATCTAAGTTTTTTGAAGATAAATCTGACAATATTTATTTGGTGCAACAACTGACTACTATCAAAAGGCCTCCACAAGAGGAGATGAATGATTTCAATCTCATATTTTAGAAGAATTGGAATAGGATCCTGGACACGGTAAGACCTTCTTCTGAATATTCATTTTTGTATTTTCTTAAAAACCTGAATAGTGATATTTCAGTGATGATCCAATCCATGGGGAAATTCTTTACCTCAATCTTTTGAGATTGCAATTAGGGCAGAGAATAGCCTCATTTAGGTAGGGAAGATAGCTCCTAGGCCTCCAATGCCTTACTTTCCTAACATCCAATCCAATTTTTTGTTAGTTGTTCCACCTTTAGCTCCATTTCCATCTTATAAGAGTCGAGAGATAATGCCTGCTACCCCATCTAATGAGTTGCAAAGTATTAAAGACAGCCAACAAAAGATTGAGAGTTTACTCTAGAATTTTGGAAATGAGTTAGTAAACCTGAAAAGGTAGCAAAGCAATCCAATAGCCCATACCCAAAACTAGTTTGCTAGTTCTTAATCCCAGCAACCTACTCAACCCGCTTACCAAGGTGGCAAGTAGCAATACCAAGGAAATAACACTGTAAATAGGAAAAATTGGAATCAAAGGCCCTATAAACCTTATAATCCTACAGACCTTAATGTTGTTAGGGATATTTTCCCTAACCAAAATAATCTTGCTGATGATTATAAATGATGCTATCCTTGTAATGAATCCCACAATCAGTCTAAGTGCACTAATGTAGTTCTTAATCAAGCTCTAATTGTTCAAAATGCAATTGATTCACGACCTACTACATCCACTGATGAGACTCAACAACACCCTGATCTGACTACTCCGGACATACCATTTCTAAATTGGAAAGAGGAAGAGTTTTGTGGAGTAAGTGATGATTTACCTATGTTAGCAAACACAGGAGCCAAGAAGAGAGATTTAGAATTAGAGCAATCAGCTGCCAGGTTTGCTTCCACAACTCAATCACCACTCATTTTTCCATTTTCTATTCTAAAGGGGTCTCCTACTTTTGCAAACAAAGAAACACAACATCAGAGGCAGGCTGACCAAATGATCGTTAAATCACCTCAGAAGTTATAATTTGGATTTCCCTGTAATATTGTTGATAATATGAAGAAGGTGAATGTTTCTATTTCTATGTGGGACTCATTAGCTATTCCATGACAAGCTGATTTATTGAAGGAAGAGCCGTCAAAATGGACAACAAGTTCACATCAAGCTGTTCAACACCCTCCTTGAGTGGTTATGGCCAATTCAAAGCCCTCAAAATTTCATGATGAGGTGGTTAAAGAAGAAAATAATTTTGTTAGAGTGCAACAACCGGTAGCACATGTAAGTAAGAAGACTACAGATTTGAAGCAACCAGTAGTGATAGTTGGTAAAGGACCATAAAATATGCAAAAGATGACAGAAAAAGAAGGTAAAAAATCTGCAAATAGTAAGCCTCCTCCCTTTTATTTTTCTTTGATAATTGGAAACAAGTTGGTACATAATTGTATGGTTGACAGTGGTGCAACCAGCACTATCATGCCAGAGAAGATAGCTAATTTGTTGGATTTAAAGTATGAACCTCTTCAGAAAGGAGTTGTCCAACTTGATGGTTCTTCACTCAAGACCATAGGTGTTGTTAAAAATGCAAGTTTGACCTTACACTCATGTCCAAATTTCTCCATTTCCCAAGATATTTTTGTCATAGATATGCCACCTTACTTTTCCCTATGTTTATCAAGAGACTTCACATCTACAATAGATGGATACTTCTCATCAGATTGGTCTCACATATATTTCAAAACTAGATATGGTGCTAAGGTGACCATAAAATCAAAGTTATGGGCCAAAGATCACATAGAGCCTTATAATCCTAGTCCCATAAATGCAAGTTGTGTGATCATGGATCTAGATGAAATCATTGATATTTCAGCTTATAACACACAAACCGAGGAATATCCCAATATTGTTTTGGATGAATGGGATACCAAAGATGATCAAGATGATGATGTGTTTGATCCTAGTTTTGGTAACTATGTGATGTTAGAATCTGATTCAATTGTGCCTAATCTAATTAAAGATCAGTGTTCCGAATTTGAATTATCTAACCAACTATGGGAGTTATATTTTGATGGATCTAAGAACAAAGATGGTGTTGGCACAAGGGTTATGTTAATTTCACCTGATCATGATAAATTTTATATTGCATATAAACTATGGTTTCCATGCTCCAATAATATAGTTGAATATGAGAGTCTGATCCAGGGATTAGAATGGGCAAGGAAAAGAGGAATAAAGTGCTTAAGGGCATTTGGGGATAGTGAGTTGATCATAAAGCATGTGAGAGGTATCAATGCTGTTAAAAATGATCTTTTGAAGCTGCATAAATCCATAGTTTTTGATATTTTGGATAATTTTGATGCATTTAACCTCATTTCTATACCTAGAAGAAAAAATATGCATGTTGATAGATTATCTAGTATTGGTGCTCATGTTTCAATTACTGAAAACAAAGGATAGATCTCAGATCATTCATATGTTAAAATTATTGTAAGACCATCTATCCTGGACAATGATATTAATTGGCAGGTGTTTAACACTGATGAACATATTTTAAGCTTTATGATAGAAATAGAAGGATTTTCAGCTTCTAAAAATGATAAATTCAGTCAACAAATGGAAAATCAAATCATTCAGTTGAAGACTAATAAGCTTCAAAGGGGATTAGTTATCCTAGAGTCAGCTTTCAACTCTGATAATCAATTCAGAAAGAACAAAACTAGCTTTCTGATCAAGGAAGATCACTATGAAGAAGTGGAGATATTCAAGGACAAGTACTTGAAGGTTGGTACCATTAATTCCCCTGAAGAAAAGAAAATGCTTATTGATTTGTTTAGGGAATATAATGATGTGTTTGTGTGGGATTATGCTAACTTAAAAGGATTTGATGCTCAATTAACTTAGCATACTATAGAATTAGATCCAAACGCTAAGCCCATTAGACAAAGGCAAAGGCCTATCAACCCCAAGCTAGAACCTTTAATGCTGAAACAAATGAATAAGCTTCTGTATGGTGGTATTATATTCCCTATCAAGCATACCTCTTGGGTTTCAAATCTTGTTCCTATGAGTAAGAAGAATGGAGAGATAAGACTTTGTGTAGATTTTAGAGACCTCAATAGGGAATCTCTAAAAGATAGGCATCCTCTTCCTTCTATGGAAAAAATCATACAATATGTCTCCAGTTTTGAGAGATTCTCCCTTCTTGATGGATATTCTGGCTATAACCAGGTATTGGTAAGAGATGAAGATCAATTCAAAACTACATTCACCACCAAATGGGGTACAATGGCTTATAGGAGAATTCCATTCGGATTATCAAATATAGGAGCTACATTCTAGAAAGCAATGGACATGGCTTTCAAGAATTTAATGTATAAGTTTGTTCTAGTATACCTTGATGATGTCACAATTTACATCAAGGTTGCAAACTAGCACATAGACCATCTGAGACAAGTATTAAAAAGGTGCAAAGAGCTTGGGATCTCTCTCAACACCAAAATGTATATTTTTGCAGTACATGAAGGTAAACTCTTAGGATACCAAGTGTCTAAAGAAGGTAAAACCATTGATCCTGAAAGGATTTATGCAATTCTAGAATTATCATTGCCAAAACATAAGAAAGGATTGCAGAGTTTTATTGGAAGGATAAATTTTGTTAGGCACTTTATTCCTAATATTGAAAATTTGTTGAAACCTTTGACTGGTATATTGAAAAAATATGTCCCTTCTGCTAAAGTGCTGAAGGAAAGAAGAGTTTTTAACATATCAAGAATGCCTTGTCTTCAGCTCCTACTTTAACTAAACCTGATTTCTCTAAGGATTTTGTTTTGTATTCTTATGGTGGTATTGAAACTATTTCAGCAATGCTGGTGCAGAAGAATGAGGATGATTAGGAGCAACTAGCAACATTTTTTAGCAAAGGTATGGATGATTATGAGAAAAGATACAACTTTGTATAAAAACATGTGCTAGCTATTATAAAAGCCCTAAAAAAGTTTAAGCATTTGATTGCTAGGAATAGGATACACATAATGGTTTCACATCCTAGAATTAAGGAGTTTTTGCTAAATAAATATGTCAATGAAGAGAGGGCAGGGTGGATAACAAGAGTCATGGAGTATGATGTGAAAATCCATGTGACCAAGCTGGTCAGAGGAAAAGGCTTATGTGCTCAAACGTCAGAAGAAGAAGATAAAGTTGAAGCCACTAAAGAGGCTCCTTTTCCCCAAGGTAAGTTAGTGCTAATCAATGATTCAGTATCCTGGTTATCAGATATGAACAGATTTTTGCAAATTCGCCAATGCCCAATGAATCTTGATAGAGCCAAAAGGAGATACTTCAGGTTACAATCTATTCCTTACGTTCTAATTGATAATATTCTATATAGGAAATATTTTTTTGGTATGCTTCTCAAGTGCATAGACTATGCTGATCAAAGCAAGATTCTATCTGAATTCCATGATGGGTCTTGTGGAGGGCATTTCATCCCTAAAACTATAGCATGGAAAGTTTTAAGAGCTGGCTATTATTGGCTAGATTTGTTCAAAGATGCCCATTCATGGGAAATAAAATGCCAAAAGTGTGCTACGTTTGTAGGAAAACAAAGGTTGGCAGCATTTCCATTAAAGCTAATCATTATAGATGAGCCATTCAATAAATGGGGAGTGGACTTTATAGGTCCAATAAATCCAAATTCTAGTGCAAGACATAAGTGGATCTTAATTTCCACTGACTATTTCACTAGATGGACGGAGGCTATTGCACTGAAGGAATCTACTGGAGCTATTGTTTTAAAATTCTATGATGATATTGTAACAAGGTTTGGAGTCCCTCAGTCAATAGTGTTAGATAATGCTCTAGCTTTTGTTGGATAAGCTATAATAGAGTGGGCTGTCAAGAATGGCATTTATTTGAATACTTCTTCTAATTATTACCAAAAGGGTAATGGTCTTGTAGAATATACCAATAAGAACCTGATTAGGAACATCAAAAAGACTCTGCAAGGAAACAAGAGGGATTGGCACTCTAAATTGAAGGCACGCATATGGTTGGATAGAATAACACCTAAACAGGTTATTAGGAACTCACCTTATGTCTTGGTTTATGGTAAAGAGGCCAGATTGCCTATTTCTATAGAATTTCCAGCTTTACAGCTTGCTGATTAGATATTACTGTTTGAAGAGGAAGATCCTCTTAAACTAAGATATGCTGAATTGCTACAACTAGAAGAAGAAAGGAAAAAGGCATTGGATACTATGGAGTTAAGGAAAGCACAAACTAAGAGGTCTTTTGATAAGAGAGTTGCATCATGAGATTTAAAGGAAAGGGATCTAGTACTCAAGTAGGATGTATGGAAGAGTAGGCCAAGGCAACATGATAAATTTGACCATTTTTTGTCAGGCCCTTTTGTTATTACAACTTGTAAGGAAAATAATGCTTATTAGTTGGCCACAACTGAAGGGGAAGTTCTGCAAATTCTAGTTAATGGAATTCACGTCAAGCTTTGCTTTGAGGGTTAGGTTTAGTCTAGGTTTCATTTCAATAAGTGTTATCCAAGAACTAGGTCTTTAAGTTGCATGATTCTAGGTTACATGCATTTTAATTTCAATAAAGATTGCATCAATGGTTCTGGTTTTATAACTTTGCTTCCCTACGATAAGGTCTAAAGGTCATGTCTAGTAGGTAGACATCCAATAGAAGTTGCCATAATTGTTACATTCATTATCAGTTATCATCATTGTACATTGAATATTGATCACATTCCAGAATTTCAAAAAAAACAAACTTATAACTGATCAATTACATTGTGCATTCAAACTGAGTGTAGTATATAGGTGTCTTTTCATATTTTACATTTCATGTCAAATAAAAGAGTACATTTGAAGAATAGAAAGCATGATAGAATTATGGAGTAGGGGTCCCATGCATTGCCTTGTGATTTTTTGAATTCTTGTTGGTTGTCTGTCAGGTCCTAGGTCTCCAAGTCCTGGTCTTCATCTTCATTTAGGTCTTTAGGGTTTTCACCTACATCATGAGAGAGAAAATGGATGTCAGATACAATGGGATCTAAGAAATACATGGGACACAAACAACATACAATCAATTCTACTAATGCTTCATATCAATTTGATGAGACCAATGTAACAAGAAAATGTACATCCACAACATCTGAAACATACTATTAAAGGGACTTGTTCCAAACATGAAACCTTTTTCTATTTATGGTCACTTTGATGTATGTTATTCTTGTCTTTATAACTAGATATCTGAATGAAAGGGACTTAATTTTTCTATATGAGAAACCTTTTTAGAATTAGGTCAACCTGTTAGTTCAACTGACACAAATGAACCAGCCAACATTCATGAATGAATGCCATCCTTGATGACACTCACCCACAAACATTAATTGATTCATTTTATTTGCTGACCTAACAGATTGATTGGTGATATGTGTATAATAGGTGATCATATAACTGAATGCAGATAGCATGAGAAAAGGAAATGAAAGTCACAAGCCCGTGCTCAAACTTCACACAAGCCATTACATGTCAGAAAGTTTGTTCACATCTCTAGAAGTTACAGTTCACATTCATAAAGAAGGAGAAGATGCAGATGGAGAAAAGGATCCATGATGCTACAGGAGACACATGAGCAAGGAAGGGTTCTTAATGGACTAAATATGCAGAAGTGGAAGGATGAGAGGTTCACTTTGCAAATGAGAAATGGAAGTAATGTTGTTACAGTAAGTACATAAATGCAGAAAAGGCATAATAGTTCATCTTGAAAAAATCAATGTTAGAAGATACATGCTTGGTATTATTATCATTTTTATGTTATGAAATATTGTTGTTTATGCTTATAAAATAGTAAAATTTGCAAAGAAATGGAGATATGTAACAGAGTTAACAAAATGCATATGAGTTTCAAGTGAAAATCAATGAGCAAGAATTGAAGCAACATTATGTTGTATGATTTTATGGAGTAAACGTTCAGAGAAAACAACTACAATGTAGAGGAAAATAGTGTATGTTCATCAATTCAAGAATTAAAAAAATACTATAATGGTTCATGACTTCAAAAGAATATTGTATTCATGCCCTTAATGCCAAAAATTTCAAGAAATGTCTTTATGCAAGGTATTTAGATAGATACATCTTATTCTAGTACAATGTCCATCATGCATACAATGCAAGGCATACTGTCATGCTAATGGAGTATACATGTTTTAGGGTTCCTATTATGAGTAGTGCCCATGAGAGTCACAAGCCCTTACTCGAACCCCATGGGTGGTATCTTATATCATGATAAAAAGAACAGTGTGTTTTTACACTAAAAGGAACAACACTTTCACGGTGTCCTGAACATGTCATGTTCTCATTTTTGATAAGGTATGCTCACGATTTCACCAGTGAAGCTAAATGTGGCTTATAAACATGCTGGAGGAGAAATTTATACGTATATCTTTAGACAGAGAAATAAAGGAAGAGTTTGGTCTCAACAGAGAGATGAACATGTTTTGGGATCGTGACAACATTGTCATGTTGGAAGAAGAGTAAGTGCAGATACATAAGAGAACAATAGCAAGACAAGCAACAGAAGGTAATTCCAAATATGCTTAGGGTTATAGAAGAGGTGATGAAAACACATACTATAGTTTCAAAATAAACAACAACAACTTCAACAAATAGAGCATCAACATTTAAAAAAAAACCCTAGGTTACCGCCAAGGATGTGTATCTTTAAAAAAAAAAAAGGGGATAGAGTTATTGTAATGCTTTATCATGTTCTTGTACCATTTAAAGATGTAAAGTAAGCAAAGTGAACAAAAGATGTAACTTATCTGAAGAAGAAGAGACAAGAAGGACAAGTTTTGAGATGCAGATTAGAAGCCAATTGCCATAGGTTAAAAATAGGAGAGATGGAACCCGAGCTCTGTGTGTTTCAACAGAGAAAGTTGTGACCTCTGAAAGTGTAATTTCACCATTGGTTGGAAATGAGTCTGAAGCAGTGGCTGAGATGCATATTTTCAAGGCCGAGTCTCACAGGTCCCTCTACACCTCTCAACTATAGCTTAGATTTATTCCAAGCTAACAGTGGTTGTGTAAAAACTACCAATTTCAAGTCCTAGTTCAAAGTGAGGCCAACACCATCTATTATGGCTTCTAAAACAATAGAGTCTAAACTCTGCAAGTTACCTCTATAGGTGTTTTGCATAGTGGAGGCCAGGGGTCATAACTCATAGTTGATAGAGCCTGAGCTCTTGAACTCCAAGTTCAACCAAATAAACCTTAGACTCTAGAGAAATGCACAAAATGCACCATATGTGATGGTAGAGCAGGTTCAAACCCATGGTTTCCCACAAAGCCCAATCTTCTTCACATACTCCAGAAGAAGATTCAGTGCCATCGATTATGGATTCCCAACTCTAGTTCAAATAAGCATGGTAGTGAAACAAAAGAGAAAACCCTAGGTGCAAAATGAAATCAAAAAACACTATGCAATGTGATTTACCCATCTTTGAAATCCACTGACAAACAGAGTTAATGATATGTCAGTTCCGAGTGCCTCGACATTCCCTTCATAGTGCCACAACAATACCTTCATGCCACAAAGAGAAAATTCCATCTTTTCAGTAATTTGTTTATGACAGCTATGAGCTCTTGTCAAAGAATTGAGCTTGAGTTACATCAACTTGACTATACTGTGGTTGATTTGATATAAGTTAGGCTTATCTCATGCCATCATTTCGGGTTGAGTAGTGGAGTTAGGGTTTCTTTGCAGTCAGGGTTAGGCATTTTTATAATAAGGTTGGTGGGGTATATACAAGATGTATCTTTATTTACCAACTTTAGCGGGGCCATTTTTGAGGGGCTAAAATTTAGGGCTTGATTTAGGGCACTTGTTAAGCCTTATAGTTTCCTAGTTTGGAGTAGTTTTGGAGGGAAATGTTTTTTGGAAAATTGAGCCATGTGGGCTATATAGTGGATCCTTTGCTTCATGTTTAGGGGTTCAAGATTTTAGAGAGGAGAGATTTTAGTGTACTATATGGTTCCTATAGCCATTTTGATGCATTTTGTATCCATTGGATTGCAGATTCTGGAGATAGGGCATATAGTGAACTTCTTGTTCCTAAATGTTTTGGATACCATTTTTTTAATCTATTTTATCATATATTTGGAGGGTAATAAAGAAGACAATATATTTTTCTCTGTGTCTTTTGAGTTTGGTTTTTCACATCCTATTTCATCTTTTCTTACAAGTGTTTTATTAAATTCATATCCTAAAGAAGTGAGTTTTATATTCCTTCCACAAGTAATCAATAATTAAAATCCTTGTAAGAAATTTGTATGTTTACTGATTATTCAAGCTATTTGTGGTTCAACCCTAGTAGTGAGATTTGTTAGCCTATATGTTGATCAGATATCTAAAGTACCAAGCTTAAGCATATAAGTTAGGGTTTTCCGCATTATTGTCCAAAGAAAGTTTGACCCCAATTTTGGTGTATCACCTCACTTTTAATTACTTTTTTTTTTCAAAGCTTCCTTATTCCCTTTTCCCCATTAAGTTACCAATCAGGAGGTGATATCCCGTATCAAATAGGAAAAAATATTGACAGTGATAGTGATGATGATTCTAATGATGAGGATCTATAAATAATTGAAGCATTACTTGAAAAGAGAGCTGCCAAAGGAAAGTACAAAGGAAGAATTCCATTGATTTTATTTTCATGTGATGAGGTTGGTCACATTGCTGCAAAGTTCCCAAACAAAGAAGACAAAGATGATAAAAATTTCAACAAGTACAAAGACAAGAAAAATTTCAAGAGTTACGAAAGATACAAGGAAAAAGGTAACAAATCTTTTTATATTGCAAAATATTCTAATCGTGATGAAGATGAAGATAAAATGGTTTACATTTCTATTGAGGATGAGTAAGAAAATGAAGATAATGAAAATACTGCACTTTACTCTCATATTAGCAAGAATGACACTTGGATAATTGATATCGGTTGTTCTCACCACATGACTGGTAATATAACTAAATTTAAATATCTTGAGCACTATGATGGTGGGAGTGTCATTTTTGGGAATGATGAAAGTTGCTATGTGAAAGGTAAAGGTTGTATTTCTATAACAGAAGGAATAAAATGTGATAATTCTTATTGGGTTGAAGGAATAAGGCATAATCTACTAAGTTTAGCATAGCTGAATAACATTGGCTTCAAGGTAGAATTCATGAATGGTAAGGCAAAGCTCGTAGATGGTAAAGGAAACCTAGTTGGAATTGGAAGAAAAAAAAATGGTAATCTATTATATCTTGATCTCACTAAAAGTTCATGTTTTATTGCACACGTAGAAGAAAGAAGGCTATGGCATAAAAGGTTGTGTCATGTGAATTTTGATAACCTATTCAATATAAGAAAGAAAAAAATGAGTAAGAGGTATTCCTATTCTGAGGAAACCTAAATTGGAAATATGCAAATAATGTCCAATTGGGAAGATGGGCAAAACGAGTTTCAAGAGAAAAAATTAAAATATAGAAGAAGTCTTTGAGTTAGTGCATATTAATTTATGTGGATCAGAACAACAAGTTACGCAGGTGAGAACTATTTCATTCTATTTGTTGATGATCATTCCAAAAAGATGACTGTTATGTTTCTTAAAGAAAAATCAAAAGATTTTTAGAAGTTTAAGTGGTACCTTTGTTGAGTTCAGAAGGAAAAAGGAATGAAACTTAAATTCTTATGTTGGAGATTTGATTCTGAGCAGTTAATTGATTGTATGTTTGTCATTGATAACAACATATAATACACAGTAGTAATTATGTATGTACTTATCAGAATGATGAAATGAATATTTGTGTGGTTAGATACATGCTGTTAACATGTTTATTATGTTATGTTCATACATGCAGATCCAGATATGATGTTTCAGTCAATTTATGTAATTATGTTATTGGCAGTTACAGTTCTGAAAGAGTATTTGTTCAGAGCCGACGTATGTAACATGTTTCTTGAGTTACACCTATCTTCAAGATATGCATGTTTATATTCATGATTAGTTATGAGTTGATGATATTAATCTTAAGGTGCCAAATGTGTTTCAAGTAGATTGAAAAGTTAGAGATAATTTGGTGAGGGTGACTTAGTGAAGCGTCGCGTCTATTCAATTTATACTTGCGTGGTTGTAATAATGCTTGCGTGCTTAGTAGAGCTGACAAGGATTTTATGAAGAGTTGTCTTATAGGTCCCATGATCTCATCCTTGGATTAAGATACTTATAGCAAGTCAATTGTGATACACTAAGTGTGAATGATACAAAAAGAGAAGAAAGATGTACAAAGCATATTATCAAAGTTGGTTCATTCATTAATTGTCTATGTGAAGAAGAAGTGAAAGATTGTAATACACTGGAACTGATCAAGATAGTAGGTCTACTCTATAGTTGATCATCAGATATAGTGCATATCTGTTATACAGAAGGTTGTAGCCTTCACCGTCAAGCAGTGGGCTTTTGGACAGTGAGTCCACCACCCCTAATAGGGTTATTTGTAAAAGACTCCTAACAGGGTCTGACCCTTAACTAGGTCACTATACTTATTGCATTATAAAGTAAAACTCCTAACAGGTTTGAAATATCTTCTAACAGGGATTACTATAACAAATTATAGTTCGTTGTGGGTGCTAATTCCCACCGGGGTTTTTAACATTTGGTTTCCCCATAATCAAATTGTGTGTTTTCTTCTATGTTATCTGATTAAGCATTTACTTTGTTGTATTTTGAAGTTAAAGAAGAAAAAATAATTAAAGTTATTGATAACTGATTCACCCCCTCCCTCTCAGTTATCCTTTGGGACTATTCTAACAACTTAAGATCTGATAGAGGAGGTGAATTCATTTCTAATGAGTTCAATGAATTCTGCAATGAAAGAGGATTCAAGAGACAAGTATCTTCCCCAGGTATACCACATCAAAATGGGATAGCAAAAATAATAAATAGATCTATTATGGATTGTGCAAGAACCTTGATGATTGAAAATAATGTTGCTACCAAATACTGGAAGGAAGCCATCAGCACTATAATTCGCACCTAGAACAGACTTCAACTAAAGAAAGGTACTGAGAAGACACCTTTTGAATTATGGTATGGCTATAAACCCAATGTTTGTTATTTCAAAGTATTTGGAAGTAAATGTTACATCTTGGAGGAAGCACAGAATGGAAAATCTGATGTAAAAGGTGATGAACGTATATTCTTAGGTTAGTTCTGCAAAAGAAAAGCATATAAATGTTTGAATCTTACTACTCATAAAGTCATAGAAAGTGTGCATGTAAAGATTGATGATTTTGCATAGAGAAGTGAAGAATAGAGTAGTAAAGAGCATGAGGATTACATAAAATTTATGTATTATGAACCTGATACTATACCAAACACACAAGAAATGGTGATTGGACAACACCCATGTCAACCACTGAATTCATCAACACAAACATTTTTTCAAATTGTGCAACCTGAGCTGCAAACTGAAGAAACCGAGTCTCATATTCCAGAAATTGAGTCATAGGTAGAGGGAACTGAGTCACAAATAGAGGCACCCAAGTCTCAAATATAGGTGCCCGAGTCTCAGATAGTGGATCATGTGTATCAGTTGGAAGAGCTGAACAAAATGTTTCAACATGGTGACCCAAGTGGAACGAGCCCATAATCAAAGAGGAAGGAACATGTACTTTCCAAATATGTCAGAAGGCATCATACACCTAAGAAAATAATTAGAGATCAGACAAAAGGCATAATGAAAAGGAACAAAATTAAAGGTACATGTTTTCTTAGTGAAATTGAACCTAGATCCATTAAAGATGCATTGAATGATGAAAGTAGGATAGAAGCCATGAATGAAGAGATTGATCAGATAGAAAAGAATAAAATCTGGACTCTTGTACCTAGACCAAAAGACAAGAATATGATTGGTAGTAAGTGGGTTTTTAGAAACAAGATGAATGAAACAGGTGAAGTTTCTAGAAACAAAGCAAGATTAGTGTGTAAAGGATATGCTCAAGAAGAGGGTATTGATTATGGAGAAATGTTTTCTCTTGTTGCAAGACTTGAAGGAGTGAAAACTCTTCTGGAATATGTTTTAAATAAAGTATTCAATGTATACCAAATGGACATAAAATTTGCATTCGTGAATGGAATCCTAGAAGAGGAAGTCTATATTGAGAAACCTGAAGCTTTTGTTGATCCTAAGAAAAGGAATATGGTTTTCAAATTGCACAAAGCCTTGTATGGAATGAAGCAAGCTCCTAGAGCCCGATATGAAAGATTTCATGGTTAACAAGTATTGGATTTCAGAGAACTAATGACAATAGTAGCTTGTGCATCAAAGAAGGACATCAGAACAAGATGTTATTAACAGAGATATATGTTGATGATATATTGTTTACTAGACATGAGGATTTATGCAAAGAATTCTCCAAAGCTATGAGTAAGGAATTTGAGATGTCTATATTTGGAGAAATAAATTTTTTTGTTGGTTTACAAGTTTATCAGATGAAGGATGGTATCTACATTACTCAGTCTAAATACATCAAAGAGATACTGAAGAAATTTGGAATGGAAGATTCCAGACCAGTTGGGACACTTATGTATACTGGTCATAAGTTGTCTAAGAACGATGACTCAAAGGAAGTAAATAAGACTACCTACAAATCCATGATCGGTAAACTTCAATATGTTGTTCACACTAGACCTGATATTGAATTAGCAGTTGGTATTGTTGCAATATTTTTAGCTAATCCTTGAGAGAATCATTTGATGGCTATCAAAAGGATTTTGAGCTATCTTAACGTTACTAAAGAGTATGGATTATGGTATAAGAAAGGAGGAAACTTTGATTTGATGACTTTTACTGATGTTGATTGGGCAGGAAGTGTTGATGATAGGAAGAGCACAAGTGGTGGAGCGTTATTCCTTGGTAAGAGGTTAGTGTCCTAGACTAGCAAGAAATACAATTGCATTTCTCAGTCAACAGCAGAGGCAAAGTATGTTGTTGTAGTAGTAAATTGTTCAAATATCATATGGTTCAAACAACAGTTGTCAAGTATGAAGGAGGAAATCAAAGAACCAATTATTATCTACTGTGACAACACTAGTGCTATTGACATTTTAAAGAACCCTATGATGCATACTAAGACTAAGTATATTGCAATAAATCATCATTTATTCTGAGAATTGATTCAAGACAAGGAAGTAAGGTTGGAATGTGTGAATACTAAAGAACAAATTGTAGACATATTCACAAAACTATTGCCCAAGGATGCATTCTTGTATCTTAGAGGAAATCTAGGGGTGAATCCCCTAACTGAGAATCACTAATGGATATATTATTGATGCATAAACTAAGATACATAATATATTTAATACGTTGATGCAGATTGTCAAAGCTTAATGCATATGAATCAGTACATCGGGTACACTACAATTCATTCGATAGATAATTTGGCATTCGTTGTCAAAGAGGGAAAGATTATTGATGTCATGCCAATGAAATTATTAAAGGAGATATTATTGATGACAGAGGGAGAAATTTTATCAGAAATGAAGATTAATGTAAGAGGGAGAAATATGTATTTTTGTGATTGTAAATAAAAAGGAAGTTTTCTAGATGAGGATCATAATGAAGATAAGGACATTAATAAAATTTTATCCTTGTTACTTTTTCGCTATAATTATTTATACTATGACATGTTGTGTTTCTATCAATGCCAAAGAGGGAGATTGTTGATGACAATTATTCAATTGTTTATTGTCATTGATGTTTACAAAATTGTAGTGATGTTACATAAATGTCTATACCTAAATCGAGCTTAGTCAGTGTATGACATGTTCTCTTAGGAATTAAAGAAGATCAAAGTGATTTTAATTTCTAACCAAGTTCACTCCAGTATTACAGTAATGGTCAGGCATTGGAGGATTACAATGTTAACCGGGTTAAGAATTGAGTGTCAACCGACTAACAATAGTTTACATTTTATGGTTAATTGGTTATATGCAGCCGATAGACTTAAGTTTTATTATTTGGAAGGTTATTGAAGCCGACTTAACAAGGCTTATCATATATATATCAGGTTAAGTTTGGATTGAATGGGTGTAAGGTGTAAGAAGTAGAAAATTTTGTGATATGAAGTGTCGAGGTGAAATCAAATGAGATTTTTATTAAGGAAAGAAAACAAAGAGTTGCAATAGAATATTTGATCAGTAAGGATCCATTTTAAAACCAGATCAAAGATCTGAATCAGCAAAGATAGTTTCTTTGACAAACAAGTCAATCCATTGTTAGTCTCTATCAATTGTAGCAGTGATCCAAATCTCTTTACAGAGTAGAGTTAATAGTCTTTTGTAAATCCTCTCACAAGGTGATATTTCAACATTGAAGTGTTTTAAGACCCTTGCTTGGAAAATAAATACCAAAAATCACCAATTCCAACAAGTTCTTTTGGTTTTGCAAGAAGAGGAAGATATAGGTGAATGGTTGAGAGGTCTCCCAATAGTTCAAGAAGCAGAAATTGTGAATAGAGTTATCTAAAGACCATAAAGATACAATACTGGATTCCTAGCCATACACTAGGTCTCAAAGGAGGGAGTGCATTTTTTATGAAAGATTACAAAAACTCCAGTTCCCAACTACCTACGTCCCTAAGCCAAAAGCTAAGAGTAGGCCTCCTTCTCCATCTAAAGACCCATCTAATAAACCTCCATCCAATAGTGTCTAGAAATATAGGACATTATCTAGAATTCAAGAGCCCCCTCTTGTAACTATCTTTCCAATCATAATCACGGTGCAACCATGGGGTACAATAGTCAATCCTCTCACACTTTCTGCTCATCACACCCCCCCAAAAAGTGGTAAAGATATTCTTCCCAAATTCTCTAGAGATGATAAAGATTCAGTGGAAGAACACTTGAATGCATTCAATGTATCTAGTGCTATATTGGCAGTGCAACATGAGGATGTATCTGTTAGGATTTTTTTCCAATCCCTTACAAAAGGAGTCACAAAATTGTTTGTCCATTTTCTTGTTGGTTCTATCATAAATTGGCAAACCATGTGAACTTCTTTTGAAAACTATTTTAAAGGTGTTGATGAGGAGCATTATTTTCTGGCACAACATACACAAATGAAGAAGGAGATTCATGATTCCATGAGGGATTACATGGCTTGGTACAAAAAAGTTGTTCACAAAATTCCCACTTCCAAAAGTCCAACTCCAAAAAATTAATAATGTTTTTTTATAAACTTCATGCCTTTAGACATTGGTTTTAATTTGAGAAGTAGTAGACCTACACACTTAGCTTCTTCCCAAAGTCAGGCTACTCAATGGGAGGATGATCTTATCACAGTGTGAAAATGGAGGAAAGATGTGTAAAAAACCCACTCTCAAGCCTCTAATTCTTATTCCTCATACCCTATCATTCAGTGGCTCATGAATGAGGTGACTGCCTTGAAAAGACAACTGCCAAAATATGGATCTTCCTATCCTCCCATGTATTAAAACCCTACTTAAAATAAAACTAACTGATAATATGGTAAAAATTCTATGTTACCTTCGAGTAAGCCAAGATTATCCCTGGAAGCTTCACCTAAAGAAGGAGTAATGTGCTCTTTTCACCTGACGATGGATCATGATAGAAATTCTTGCCTGGACATGTTGAGGCATGTACAAATGGAAGAAACTAAAGATGAACAGGGGAATGTACTATAGAGGATGTGGCTCAAGAGAAAATTTGTGACTCTGGCTCATATTACCTAGAATACCAATCTAACTATGAAAGAGGAGACATGTTAGTTACTCTTGGAGATCCAACATGCATAATGCTAACCCTAAATGAGAAGACTTGTAAGTACACTCCAATGTCATCAGGTACTTTCCAGAAGACAAAATAACCTATAAGTAATGTTTTTCTCTCTAGTCCTAATGTTCATCATTTTAAAGTTCTACAAAGAGATGTTGGCATGTCCTCATTTGACATTATTGACATTTGTAAGTCCTCTGCCATACAAATTTCACCTACGGAGTACTTGAAATTAAATTCCAAACAACTTGAAAAACTAGTTAAATATGTCAAAGGTGAACTGTCAAACACCTCCCAATCAAATCAATGTATCACAAATAAATCTAACGATCCTCTTTAGTCTTCCACAGCTACATCACCTTCTGTTGTAGATCATAATAATTCACCTACCCCTTCTACCTTGGAAAATAAGTATGACCTTTATGAAATAAGAAAGCCTGACCCTTTTTATATTTCTCTGCTCCTTAACAACCTCAGGTTAAGTGATTGTATCATATATTCTAGCGCTTTTGATAGTTTCATTCCCTCGTATATTGCCAAAGCCTTAGGCTTGACCCTAACTAAAATTTTTGGAGATGTTATTCTATGGACCACAAAAAAGTACCCTTAATAGGTAAGGTAAAGGATGTTCAAGCTGTTTTAGCATCTTACCCAGATAAAAGGTTAAAGTTAACAATTCTAGTTGCAGATATACCTACAAGTTACAGAATACTTTTAAGGAGAACTTTCTACAGGGATATGTGAGGATAAATATATATGGATTGGTCAAAGGTAGTCATTCTTGTAGGGAAAAATAAAGGCAAACTAGAGCCTGAAGGAAAAAATAAGTATACATTTTTCCCTTCTGATGATCCTAAGGCCCAAATTCTCTTTCAAGATTCTAAATTTGACAATTATATGATTTTATCAGATGAGTTTTCTCTAGCCCTTGCTGCTTATGATGTGGACACATAGATTTGGTTTATGGAATTCTATGGAAGTTGTGCTAGTAGTGGGTATGGAGCTGGTGTGGTGTTGAAGGGTTCAAATGGTGAATATCTTCCATTTTCCTTTAAGATGGATTTTAAAAACACAAATAACACTACTGAGCATGAGGCTCTGTTATTAGGATTACAAGAAGCAAAGGCACATGGGATAAAAATAATTGTTGTGAAAGGTGATGTCAAACTGGTATTTAAACAAGTGTAAGCCGCTCAGTTTACTGTTAAAAATGAACACCTGAAACATTATAGGAATTTAGTCTTGGCAAGATTGAAGCCTTTGAGGCTTTCTCTATAGAGGCAATTCCAAGAAGCTTGAACTCACGAGCTGATTCTTTTGAAGTGTCAACATCCTTATTTATTCCTCATTCAAATTTTACAATGGATACATACAGAATAGAGATGATATATAGGCCTACCATTCTTGACAATATTGAACATTTGTAAGTATTTGAAGATGATACTCGTATTAATGATTTCATGAAATGTGTAGAAGTCTTTCATCAACTTATTTTGAAGGGATGAATGAAGCATGTCAAAAGTCCAGTTCTGAACCATTACCACTAGAAGAAGTAATCCAGCTGAAAGGCAATAAAATCCCTAAAGTATTGATTTATCTTGAAATCTTGTTTTCCAGGAAGGATGAGTCACATCCCAAGAAAGGGTCTGCATTCTGAAGTATTGAAAGAAAAAAAACAAAATAAAAAGTGGAACTGCAGCAGAACCTTGATGGATATTTGTTGGTAAAACTCTCTTGGCTCAAGAAAAGAAAAATATACAACTCTTTTAAAGTGCCTATATGGACATGTTTTCCTAGAACTACGATGATTTAAAATATTTTAGAAAAGGGAAGTTTTGTCACCATATTCCCCTCAAATAAGAATCAAAGCCATTCTAGAAAAAGCTCTGAAGTTACAATCCCAAATTATTATAGGCTATTCTAAGGAAATTCGATAAAATGTTAAAGGCGAGAATCATATACCCCATTAATCACTCTCCATGGATTACAAATATTGTCCTAGTGAGAAGAAAAGTGGAGAAATAAGAATTTGTGTTGATTTTCACAATCTTAACCAAGCCAGCCTGAAGGATAATTATGCCTTGCCAAAAATGGAACATATCCTATAAACCGTGGCCGGATCTAAGATGATGTCCATACTAGATGGATTTTTAGGCTATAATAAGGTAAGTGTGTTGGATGATGACAAATACAAACCTACTTTCACTACTCCATGGGGGATATTTGCATATAAGAGAATGCTCTTATGTTTAATCAACGTAGGGGCTACCTTTTAGAGAGCAATGAATTCTTCTATTTCTGATATGAAAAATAGGATAATAGTGATTTATCTAGAAGATTTGATGGTTTAATCTAGGATAAGAAAACACCACCTTAGATACCTTCAATCAGTTCTTCAAAGGTGTAGAGATCATGGTATATCTCTTAATCCTTAAAAATTTATTTTCTATATAATGGAAGGAAAAATAATAGGCCATATTGTCTCTAAAGAAGGAATCAGAATTGATCACAAAAGAGTGAAAAAAATTCAATAGAGTAGTCTTCCATCAACTAGGACAGGAGTTAAATATTTTTTTGGCTAGATTAAGTTTTTGAGAGCCTATGTTCCAGATTTTTCAGAGTTGAATAGGCATATTGTGGGGATGATGAGTGAGAAGAAACCTTTCAAGTGGATAGAGGATGGAAAGAAAGCCTTCTGTGTGATCAAAATTGTTGTAGCAAATGTCCTTACTTTAGTGTATCCTCATTATAAAATATTTTTTTTAATTTACTGTTATACTTCTTATCACTCCTTGTCAGGAATGTAGACTCAAAAAGATTTTTCTGAGAATGAAGTGCCAATTTCCTTTATGTGTACCCCACTAAAAAATCATGAACTTAATTATCCCATCAAGAAAAACAAGCTTTTGTTGTGGTGAAATTAGTCAAGAAATTCAGGTTATATATCCTTCATTTGCACTCCATAGTGTTTGTACTTGACTCTGTTGTAAAAAGTTTACTCATGCAACAAGAGATAGAAATGAACCAGAGAGAAACATGGGTAACTAAAATATATGAATATGACTTGAAAATAAGACCTACTAAGTTGGTTAGGGGAAGGGGTCTCTGTAATTTTATAGTATAAAATTTGAGACAGTCAAAAGAATTAGAGGATGAAATATCTCAGGTATTGCTGGTTATTTTAACAGATTCTTGGTTTTTTGATATAGCGTATTTCCTAACTTATGGAGAGTTCCCTACATAGTTAACACCATGCAAGAGGCATAATTTAAGGCTCCAAGTAGTGAAGTATGTGATATGGAAAGGCACTTTATACAAGAGGGGTCTAGATGGAACCTTTCTCAGATGCGTAGATAAAGGTCAGCAGTTATAATTGCTAAAAACTTTCCATGAAGAAGCATGTGGGTGAGATTTTTATTCAACTTTTACAACTTTTAAAATAATTTGAAACTGTATCTATTGGCCACAGATGTTTAAGGACGCATACACATTTGCCAAAAAATGTGAAAAGTGTCAACTATTTTCAGGAAGACCTCAGTTAGCTGCTCTTCCTTTGAAACCTGTTGTGGTGAGAAAGCCTTTTATGTAATGGGGAATAAATTTTATTGGGCCAGTTAATCCTTAGTAAAGTGTTGGTCATGTTTACATTTTAAGAGAAACTGACTATTTAACTAAGTGGGTTGAAGCTATCCCAACCAGAAATAAAAATTCTCAAGTGGTGTGTGATTTCCTTAAGGACAATATTCTCGTGTGCTTCGGAGTGCCTCAAAATATTTTAGCTGATAATGGCACATATTTCTCGTCACAAGAGCTAACTCTATTCTATTATGATCATAGTATCTCACTAGCCCATTCATCAAATTACTTCCCTTAGGGCAATGGACAAGCAGACTCAAGCAATAAAAATTTGGTTGCCATCATGAATAAGTTAGTGAATGATAGTGGAAAAAACTAGCATAAAAAACTCTTTAAATCCTTCTGGGCTGACTGAATAACCCCCAAAGAGAGAAATTGGTATGGCTCCTTTTGAGTTGGGTATGGAGTGGGTGCTCATGTATCACTTCCCCTGGAATTTTTAGCAACAAAGCTAAAAATAGAAATCGAGGATGAAACTTTCAAAGACCCTTTGGAAAAAAAGAATTATGTACTTGCATAAGTTAGAGGAAGAAAGAGGGGCACTCGAAGATAAAATTATGGAGCATCAAGCTAGATTTAAGAATATCTTTGACAGAAGAGCTAGGCCTTGAAGATTTTAGAAAGGAGATGAAGTGTTACTAGAGGACAAGAGGAAGGAACCAAAGGGAGAGCATAGCAAGTTTGAATCACTATTGAAATGACCTTTCATGGTTGTAGAAGAGCTAATGTCTAATGCTTTCAAATTGGCGTATCAGGATGGAACAGTGTTACCATTTTCCTACAATGGGAAAGACTTAAAACTTTTCAAGCTTTGAGTCCAGTTTTATGTGAATTGTTGTACATATTAGGTCTAGTTTTCTTTCCTATTATTTGTTTTCCTTTCCCATTCTCATAAAGTCTTTTGTCCCCTTTCAGTTCTTGTGAAACTATAGTTTTTATTCTCTTCCTTTTGACAAAACTAGTCCCCAATTAGAGCCAATGTTCGTCCAAGATTTGTACTTGTCCTCTTGTATGATTTTGTGAGTTGTCACTATGTATTTTGGTTAATTTAAGTACCTTAAGTATTTTGAGCCTAGTCATTCACTAAAACAGTTATCCCTGTGGTCCAGTCATGCTTTAAAAAAGTAAAAAAAGATTATTTGCTAATGAATTGTTTGAACAGGTTTGAACACTCTTGAATACCCTTGAACAATTTTTGAACTTAGTTCAAACTAGTTCAAGATCATTCAAGGTAGTTCATAATTCTAATAAACTTGACAGGTGTCTAAAGATGGTGGGGAAATATTCATGTGCTAAAAGTCATGGGAAATGTTGAAATTCCAATAATGGAATTAAGACATATAAACATGGGAGTTTTGTGTGAAGGTTGGTTTGTTTAACTGATAAGCTTGAACAATGTTGAACACATGTGAACCATCTTGAACATTTTTCAAGAGTGTTCAAGGATATTCAAAAGGAGACACAAGGCAACTTAAAGTGTAATCATCTGACAACTCAGCAATGGGTCCTACAAATAGGTGTGCATTTAATGCCAAACGGTGACGAGTTAAGTTGGCATGTCTGAGGTCTCTGAGAAATCATCAATTATTACGGAATGAGGGTTTGCATGAGTAGAATTAATGGATTTCATGTATAAAATGTCAAATCATATATTTTTCTTTCATTTCTGTAAAGATTTGTAATTAATGATTAAACGCTTCACACTCTCTATTTAAGCTCTTTATTCCACTCATATTTTGTAATAATATCACTATTGAGAAACGAGAAAATGGAAGGTAAGGACATTGAAGCTCCAGTAATTAGAATTTTCTGTGAAGCAAGGTGAGTCTGGTTTCCCTCACTACAGTGTTTTCAAATTTAAAATTGCAAAAATATGCAGATAATTCTATAGTATATATAAGATTGTTGCAGTTATGAAATCTACTTTTCACGTGTTTGGGAGTATTTCAAGTCTATTTTGTGAAGGCCCAATTATGACATACATTGACCTAGGGGGTTATGACATAGAAGTGTTATCAAAAAGTCTTTCCAATTCCCTAAAAGGTACTCTAGATTTGGAAATTTTACATAGTGGATTGTGCGATGCTGTGACATTTCCTCCTGGAGTAGTTTGTCCTTAGTTGATTTGTGAATGTATTAATAACTATGATCAATTGAATGAATCAATTTTTAAAAAGGATGGTAGCGTCTTAATGTAAGTTAACAAATAAATTGTATCTCTAGCTTTTCAAATCTCAGATAAAACCTTTTCTGCCTTTTCTCGTGCACAATCTTTGGTCAAATTTAAGGAGAATGCAGATGGGAATTGTACTTCTATGGCCAAGCACTATTTATTAAACTTTCAGAGAGGAGGCTCATGGCTCCCAAAAAAATTTAACATAGACCATGTACACTCCTATATTAGTGATGTCATGGTTATGCTACATAGAGTAAGAGGGTCACTAGAAGATTACTTCTTTTCTGATTGGCTATTTTTTTATGTTCAAATTATCGTAGAAGGGAGAAAACCTTAGAATGGGAAGATTTAATTACTATTTCTATGAGAGAATAACTTAACAAATCAAAGTTAACTGGAAACAATTTCTTTTTGTCTTCCTATCTCATGTATTGCTTGGCCTGTAGTAGATAGTGGAATGGAATGACGCATGAGCCATGGACTGATAGCATGTGCATCTATGTTTATTTAACTATTTTATATAAGACCAATATAATCCACACCTATAGGAGGGTACATGAAAAATTTATGGGAAATCCCTTCTTTGAATTAACTAGAAACTTAGCTAGAAGGATGAGCCTCGAAGCCTAGGAGTTTTTAACTATGTTTGGAAGCTTCTACATTCAGTGAAGACAACTAAACATCCTACTATAGAAAAAACTACTACTAAATGGCTAACTTCCTCCATAAATATAAATCCTAGCCTTGTTCTTGTTTCAATCCCTATGCAAGATATCATCAACAGATATGTTCATATAGCACCAAAGGATAAGAACATAAAAGCACCGCACGGATGTTTGCAGATTCAAAGACAGGAAAGTGGACTGTCGAGGTAGCCACCTATAAGCCCAAAGATGAAGGAAAATAACTCGGAGCTGAGTATTTTGAATTTACCAATATCAAGTTGGGAACCATGGATAGGGCAGGCAAAAATACTTTGTTTAAAGAAACAGCCCAGCAAATGCTCATGACATCCTGACAGGATAGCAAAGAGAAAAAGGAGATGAAGCAGACAATTGTGTCCCTATCTCAATTTATTAACACCTTTTCCAATTTTGTTGGTACTCCTTTGATCTAGTCTCTGTAGGTATTTATCCCAAACTCTACAGAAAGTAAGAACCCATTAAACCAAGTTCAACACGATCAGGTTTTGGTGTCTTCTGTAGAAGAATGGATAAATAGGATAATCAAAAGTAGCCTCAAATACATTAAAGATTCACAAGTTGTTTTGCATGATACCGAGGCCATAATTGGGGAATTACAAACATAGTGATAGGTCTAGGATAGAGAGGAAGAAAAGTGGAATTCTACAATCCGAAATTCTTAGAGATAGATAGGTATGGCTTTGCAAGTTCTACATAGAGAAGTCATTGAAATCCACTGAAGAATCAAATTTCTTTATATTAAGAAAGAATATAAAATGGCATATTTCTATAATCAGAAATACTATCACTAAAACAAAATATTGTGAGGGTGAGGCTAGACAAATTCAAAAAGCTACACTAAATGAACTAAAGATCATTAAATTTACTTATAGTTACTCAAAAAATTATGGTGATCGGAAACTAAAAGGGGCTTTGGAAGCCTTTGAGGTGACCATGAAATTAGTTAAGGAGAAAGCCAATCCAAAGGCCATAGATCTCACACAAATGCCCATAATTGAGTCCATGATTTACTTGTGCATTGATCAATTACCCAGGAATTGTAGAAAAAGTAAAGAAGCTAAAATGCAGCAAGGAAGCCTCAATGGCCCAAATTGTGAACTCTAAGATCCCACATTTGCAAGTTTCCAAGAAGCTTGTTCAAGCACACAAAGAGTAGAAGCCCACCCAATCTATCGTTAATGAAGAAGGAAGCCCTGCTGGAAGTGAGGCACGTGCCACTGAAAAAGAGCCTGATTTGGATGTTTATTTTTCTTTGAATTTAAATGAAAACTCATAAGGATAGGTTTCCTATTTACTTTGGTTCTATTTTTATAGTTTTTTTCCAAGAGGTCAGGTTTTCAGGGAGACTTCTCGGTATGTTAAAACTATAAATATTGCTGCTAAAAATAGTGAAGGGGTTCGAATTACTTACCAAAAAATAGATACTTTGGATTTTTGGGGTTAGTTTTTTAGATATTTTGACAGATATTGGAAGGAATCTGAGGATACTATTGAAAAAAATATTTTGTATTGTTTCCTATGTTACAATTCTGGAAATACATTATGATTAATTTTTCAAATATGTGTTATTTGAAATGAGTGAACAAGTATTATGGTTTGACATTCTATTTCATTATGTGGTGTATTTTACAAATTCATCAGTGGCTTGATTATTTCTATAATCTATTATTTTATAGTTGTTCTTTCAATTTCATGTAATCTTCGTTGATAGAAAAATATGTTTTTTCTCTCTTCTTTTTTCATTTATCTATCTTTATCTGAAGCAATGTTGTTGTGCTTATCATCCAAGAATGTGTTGGAAAGTGACAATGCAAGCAATTGTTATTTTGTCATTGTTGTCAAACCTTGACTGGTGAAACTATTGTTATCTGTTTGAGTACCATATCTATTGTTGATGAAGAAGATTTAAAAAGAAGACCAAGTTAATGGTTGAGTTAAGGAAAATAAAAGGGTACTTGATCAGTTGGCACTGTAGCAAAGTAATTAGTTGTTTATCTTTCAAAGACACTTTTTCTAGCTGTTCTGTGCTGAGCAAGTTTTGGCTTGTGCCGAGTAAAGTTGCTTGTGCCGAGAAAAGTTTCTTGTGCTGAGAAAGTTGTTTGTGATGAGAAAATTTGTTCAATGCCGATAACCATTGAAATTTCTGAGTGGAAATAGTGATGTTGGCCGACTTATAGTAATTGGATTAATGATGAGATTTGAGATCTCTAGCCGACTTAGTTAATTTCATTGGGATACGTAATGTTAATTAAAGACTGATCCACATAATTTAATGTATGGGTAACTATAATTAATGCATGGTTTCAAGATTTAATTATAGAGACTACTTTGGAGAAGTAAATGTAATGCAAAGATGGAATGATCTGTTTGATCTGACCTAACCTAAAATCTACGATCTTCTTTAAGTGGCAAAAGATTTATCTGACCTAGATAGAGAGGTATATGATAACCTCAAGGGGTTATACATTAAGTGTGCAAGAGTGGATGCGTATGAAAAATCTTTGCATAGTTGATTTATGTTAGAATTAATCTTTCCTTGGTTGAAACTATGTAATTAAAGGATAAACCAAGGTATCCTTATTTGTATTTGTCCTCTAGTCCATGTAAGAGGACATGTCACTATTTTGTAATTCCTTTAATAAG